>OX123197.2:28945479-29053479 GCA_944739405.2 Euclidia mi
GACCGATTTTGAAACCGGGTACGCGAAGTAGTTCCCTCAGGACGCGGGTGTAACCGCGGGAAACAGTTAGTCATACTTCATTTTTTTTCCCCATTCACACAACACCATCTAGTCCCAAACTAAGCAGAAGCTTGTACTATGGGTACTAGATAATGGATAAACATACATATATACTTTTTTTTGTAAATACATACATATTATACATAGAAACACCCAGACCAAGACAACACCCATGTTCATGCACACAAATGTTTGACTTGAGCGGGAATCGAACCCGCGACCTTCGGCGTAGCACTCGCTTACACTCCCGCTGCGCCAACCGGTCGTCAATTTTTAAAAGCTTATTATTTTCCAAGTGACTAATAACTTAAAAGGTGACTAAATGTTTGCAACTAATAAAATAAGTTGCTAGCGATTAAATATTTTCGCGACTATTATATTAAATAAGATTCAAAACTAAGGGTGTTATAAAAACTAAAAACTAGAAGCTGCGTTTAGGTAGTGAATAAACTATACAAGTCAATAGAAATATTAGCCGAGGAGCTATGACTTGGCGACTAATAATGTTAGTAGGTAGGTAGGTTATGTTAGGTTTTCTTGTGACTCTGTACTCAAAAATAGGAGCCCTGCAAAGTAGGGCTCCGTCAACTTGGCTTAAAAGACTGAAGCGTCTTATTTACTTATACGAAACACTTCATTTAAGATAAAATCATTTGCAAAATATTGAAATTTGTATTATTTATGAGTGCCCATTTTCTATTTTTTATTCATCATCAAGTTTCCGCTTAGATTCAGATTCAGTTCCCAGAAAAAAATTACTGCTAGTTTAAATTAAAACGAAGCTTATAACTGACATATTAATATGCTCTAGCTTTTACTTATTACGATACTTCTTATTAGCTGCCAACCCATTATATATGGTACCCACTCTAATTATTTTTGAAACTTGTATTCGTTTTACTAAGATGCCGCATTAAATACATGTCATTTTTAAAGTGTTAATTTTTATCTTCTTTCTTTTTCGTGTGAGTGTCTGAACAACTCTGGTGTTGGAGTTTCTAGACCGTCCAAAGGTTGCCGACATGGCTTAACGTCTCTTCTCTGAAACAAGAAACGGGACCGACAGCTATACGTGTCCACCCAAGCACGGTGATGTAAATGCCACACGCGGTCATCCATCCAAGTGGCTTATTTTGTTTTTCGTGTGAGCGTGTGGCCAACTCTGGTGTCGGAGTGTTCAGACCGCCCGAAGGCCTCCGACATGGCCTAACGATCCTTGTCCTTGGACAAGAAACCGGGACCGACAGCTTTACGTGCCCTCCGAAGCACGGTAGCGCTCAGATGTGAATGCCACACACGGTCACCCATCCAAGTGGCGATCTATGCAAGTGTTGTTTAACTTTACCGACCTATTGCGAACAGCAAGCCAAGTCTCGCTATTAGCGATTATCAAGTAACAAAAATAACTAAAAGGAGTTTGTAATATTGTGTAACATTTTAACGAGCCGAAAAATGCTACGTTGTTGTTGATGTATTTGGTTGCCTGTCCTAAGAAACGATTTCTGGCTTATTGTGAAGTAGAAAAGAGTCAAATAATAATTGTTTAGTATAAGAAAAAAACGCTCAAGTCTTTTCCCTAAACGTATTAAAATAGAGACTAGAAAGTACCTTCTGTGCTGCTTTATTTACCTCAAACCCATTCTTCGTTCATAGGGTTGACTCTTGCATAGATAATACACTAATAAATAGCCTCTTGAATGAACCAAGCACGCGTACACACATGCGGATCCACTCACGCCACTCGCAAATGACCGATGACTAAGCCACGTGCACACTGTCTAATGACCCACTCTCATACACGCGTGTTTTCACACGATATTTTCCATCAGCATTTAAACCATAAACACGTACTAATTAATTATACCTATAACTATAGACTATTAAAGAAGTATGGTTTGTTATTATTTTAATCCTTATAAAGATAAAAACAATTTAATTCTATTTTTTATAGAAGGGGTTCTTAATCAGAGGATCATAGACCCTAAGGCAGTTCGTTAGTGAAGGTATTGGGGTCCATAGGTGGATAGGTGGGGCGATAATATTCGTAGGACAGCGAGCAGGAAAAGGAGGAGGAAAGCCGAAGCCCGAGCTATCTATATCTAACATCATCTATCAATCCGTCGCTTCCGCGGACAAGTGCCACCAGAACGCACAACATTATCGTGGCCGTAGGTGAAGCAATTTTAACATAGTAACTATATAAGTATATTTTTTTATTTACTAACAAAATAGTATGTATGTTAGTATGTAAGGAAAAATATGTATGTCAACCCATTGTCTAGTACCCATAGCACAAGCTCTGCTTAGTTTGGGACTAGATGGTGATGCGGGTAAATATATGTATTGTGTATTTACTTACTTATTTAAATAAATTGAAATTGAATCAATCATCAATCTAACATATGATTATAAAATGTAATCCTCCGGCAGTCCTGTATGCTGTGTGCAAACAATAAACTGAATAAGTAAAGAATGGATTTTTATACGGTTTTCACCAATAGATAGAATATAACTTAGGGCCCGGTCACGACCTACAGCGGCGGGCGGCAGCGCCTAGCGTTTTCGATGTACATGACGCGTTTACTGTGACGCGGTGCGCGGCCCCGCCTCAAAGTAAACGCGCCATGTACAGCACCCCTGCCGCGCCGCTCGCCGCTTAGACCGATCTCGTGACCAGGCCCTTATTCAGTCTATTCTAGAGGTAGCTTTAGGTGTATAATTCTCCTGGACGGAGCCGTGGGCGAATTCTAATATCCGTCTAATAATAAAAATAAATAAACACAATACATCACTTTGTTATGAGTTTGTTCAATAGGGGTCCAAGTGTCCAACATAGTAGAAAAAAATACAAGTGGTCAGTGATGATAAAAAGTTTAAGAAACCCTGCTGTATAGGATTATCAATACGAATAATTCATAAGCCTATATCAGATTATTTTATTATTTATATATTTTTCTGTTTACCACGAAGGTTTAATAACACTTTGTAACGAGACAAATTAAATTCTAATGACGATAACTTTATCTTTTTTTCAGAAATAACGAGGCATATTTGCACACAATGGGCGGCAAATCGTTGCAGTTTATAAATCTGTATAATACCAACGTGACAGGACCTGTTAACTCCTTGCTAGGCGAACTGTTGTATGATGATAAATTACTACAGGTATGTATGTATAGTTTTTAAACATGATGAAGCAAGAGTTCTACTTTATGCCTAGTTAGAATATAATATATGCCATAGTAGTTCCTGTATGAATTTCTGGGCAGAAAGCACATTATTCTTTATTTCAAATTGTCGATAGTTATATACATTTGTTACCAAGTCATAATGGCGTAGATACATACGCGTTTAAGGGTATAGGTGCCTAATATTATTAGTAAATACTTTACGTTCTACCTTTTATCGGCCTGACCCAATATCTATACTAATATAATAAAGCGGAAGAGTTTGTTTGTTTGTTTGAACGCGCTAATCTCAGGAACTACCGGTCGGATCTGAAAAATTCTTTTTGCATACGATAGCCCAGTTATTCCGGAAGGCTATAGGCTATATAACATAACGCTTCGACCCTTTGAGGCCGGGCAAAAGGCTAAAAAGGCTAAAAGATAATGTCGGCTAATCTCAGGAACTAGCAGTCGGATTTTAAAAATTGTTATTGCCTATGATAGCCCAATTATTCCGAAAGGCTATATATAGGCTATATAAAATTACGTCACAACTTTTAGGGCTAGACAAAAATAATAAAATGGTCAAACGAGAAGGGGGAGGGTTGGGTCAAAGGCAAAAAAAGGCTAAACCAATAGGATACAATCTATAATATTATGGGTATCGTTTCCGAGATTTTCGGGACGCTGCTTAGTAATATAAAATTTATTTTGTGATCCAAGATGGCGGACGGGAAATCAAGGATGGCGGATGAGAAAATTTAAAAAATCAATATGGGTATCGCCTCCGATATTATATGGGGTGGGGAATCGAAATACAACATCTATTTCGTGATCAAAGATGGCGGACGGGAAATCAAAGATGGCGGATGAGAAAATATAAAAAATCAATATGGGTATCGCCTTCGATATTATATGGGGTGAGGAATCGAAATACAACATCTATTTCGTGATCAAAGATGGCGGATGGGAAATCAAAGATGGCGGATGGGAAAAATTTAAAAAATCAATATTGGTATCGTCTGCGATGTAAAAAGGGATGTGGAATCCAAATACAACATCTGTTTCGTGATTGAAGATGGTGGATGGGTAATCAAAGATGGCGGATGGGAAAATTTTTAAAAATCAATATGGGTATCGTCTCTGATGATTTAAGGGATGGTGAATCCAAATACAACATCTATTTCGTGATCAAAGATGGCGAATAGAAAATCAAAGATGGTGGACGGGATTTTTATTAAAAGTCGATATGGGTATCGTTTCCGATATTTTAAGGAATGGGGAATTCAAAAACACCATATATTTCGTGATCAAAGATGGCGGATGGGATTTTTTTTTTAAATCAATATGGGTATCGTCTCCGATGTTTAAAGGGATGGGGAATCCAAATACAACATCTTTTTCGTGATTCAAGTTGGTGGATGGGAAATCAAAGATGGCGGATGGGAAAAAAAAATTAAAATCAATATGGGTATCGTCTCTGATGATATAAGGGATGGTGAATCCAAATACATTATCTATTTCGTGATCAAAGATGGCGGATAGGAAATCAAAGATGGCGGACGGGATTTTTTTTAAAGTCGATATGGGTATCGTCTCCGATAGTTTAAGGAATGGGGAATCCAAAAACACCATCTATTTTGTGATCCTTTGATCACAAAATAGATGGTGTTTTTGGATTCCCGATATGGCGGATGGGATTTTTTTTTAAAATCATTATGGGTATCGTCTCCGATATTTAAAGGGATGGGGAATCCAAATGCAACATCTATTTCGTGATTCAAGATGGCGGATGGGAAATCAAAGATGGCGGATGGGAAAAATTTTAAAAATCAATATGGGTATCGTCTCTGATGATTTAAGGGATGGTGAATCCAAATACAACATCTATATCGATCAAAGATGGCGGATAGGAAATCAAAGACGGGATTTTTTTTTAAAGTCGATATGGGTATCGTCTCCGATATATTAAGGAATGGGGAATTCAATATTATATAAAAATCTATGTTTGTTTGTTCATCATTTATAGACTCTGAAATGATAAGAGATTAAGTGCTAAGTCAATGGTAACTTTGGAAAAGGGGCTTGGAAAAAAGGGAATTAAATAATAACTCTTAAAAAGGCAACAATTAAATATTCATATTTGAGACAAGCTCTATAAAATGTCAAATATGTACAATATTGCGTTAGTGACCACGACCAATGTCAGCCTACCGAAACGTCGAGGCAACAAGAGTTATTCATACATAATATATTAAACCCTTAAAATAAATATGCAAATGTTTGAGGGTTGCTAAGAAATTTCGTGATAATGCATTTATATAACACAGATTGGAATGAGTAACGTTTACGAATGACGCTATAATTATATAATTCATTATGCAAGTCAAGTAATTCCCCCAATAAAACTCATATGAAACCTCATTAAGATATTTATTTATGACTGCTATGACGCATTCGGTTAAAATACATTATATTTGAAAGCAAGGTACATTTCAATTGTTATTACTTACAAAAGTATGTGCCAATAAAATTAACATGTAATATATCATAGAAATTTTAGTTCTGGGCATTATGCTGGTACAAATAGTTTAATACCTGTTGTCATAAAGATTTTTGACGGTTTTATGCAGTCTACCTTTGAAAATTACAATACTGGTCTGGTAGCGATAAATATCGCTAACGCTATCCCCTTGGGTTGCGGCAGTCAGGAAGTAGGCTCTGTGGAAAAGTCAGTCTAATATCCTGTCAAATTTGGTTAAAATAGTGTGAAACCCCGGATGCAACCATTAGGTGATAAAGATGATTTTCGTCATCTTAATATATAAAATCCTTGCGTTACTGACTGACTGACAGACACGCTACAGCCGAAACTTTTGGGCACAGTAAGCTGAAATTTGGCATGTATGTTCCTTGGGAACCGTAGGGGTGCACTAGGATGGGATTTCCCGAAATGCCCTCGGGATCGGCCAAAACGCGTAAATTAAAAAAAAATGCAGGCGTAGCTGCTGGCGTCCTCTAGTATTAAATATTCTCGAAGATTTCATTATTCCTTCATTTACTTACGATACGTGATGATATAATATGACTACTTTTAAGTTAGCCTTTTTCAAGCTCTTAGCCGAGGGCTTTTTGAGTGAGGGCCAACTTCAGTCATAGTCCTGTGGATTTTTGCCCGTCTTGCCGGCTGTACTTAGACCACTGATCGCTAATCTACTTAATCATATCCTTTCCTACTAAGGACTGCTAACATTTCCCATTTCAGGGTATTTGTAACTACGATGTCGATAAGATAAGAAGAGATGACAAGCTCCTAGGATTGATCCTGCTTGTTATTTCGACCATAAGATCGTTGCTGCAGAAAGGCGGTGATCAGCTGGCCAAACTACAGAAGCATAGGCTTATCAATGTAATTTACAGGATTTTACCACATTGTGAGTACAATATAAAACAATTTAAAAAAAATAGTTGTTTATTGTCTTTCAGGATATACAGGTTGTCACAAGACCCATCACCAAGCCGTAGTCTACTCGTTGTGGACATCATGCCAAGTCATACTAACCAAAAATAATACCTGGGAAACGATTTACTTTTTTAATTAAAAAATTTTTTTAAACCGCAATTAAAAGCGCGCGCGAGCAATGCTCGAAATACCTACTTATCCATGGGGTCATAGGACATCTAAAGAACATAATTATTGGCGCGGTAAATGTATCGATTTTGTAACTAATTAGAAAAAATCCATACTAACTTTGAGCCTCAATATCTCCTTAACCAGTAATTTCCCAGGTATGGTGCCGAAGTAAAAAATGTTCGTAGTGATTGGTACAACATGGGATTTCAGTTTTCGTTAAGGGTCTTTTTACACCCTGTATATACCACGTACTTTTGTTTGGAGTATCTGATATTTCGGCACTGTTGCAAGTTCCACGATCGCCGATGTACAGAATATATCCAGATATATCCAGAAAGGCAATATACAACTAATGTTGAACGCCAGATTGACCACCTTAACAAAATGTTGTTCATCTTGGATTGATATATACTCTTTTTCTCTTACAACGATAATGATGACGGAGCCAAATTTACTGAAAAATAAGAGTAATAAAAACATGTAACTCGGAATGTGTGTGTTCTAAGCAAGCGTACGGCAGCTAAGATTCACTGCCTTATCTCTCCCTGCCATTGGACCATTGCTTTATCTAGATACACTTTACTTACAGTGCCCGATGAACGACTGTTAAGAAAAGTTCTTATATTATCAGAGCAAATAAAAGCAATTGAACACTTTTATTTGCTCCTTTCGTGCAAAAAAAATATTTTTGTACCTAATGTTTTTTGCTGTTTCTAAGTTACCTACTAAGGGAGATGGCAGTTGATAGTGAGAAAAGGAAATCGATACACTGACAAGTGCACTTAAATTAGGGAGAAGGAGAATGTTTTTTGTAACTCAATAAAGTTAGCAAATATTTTCAGGTCACGTCTGGTTCAACATGGGCCTACAATTTAAATGTGAAGCGATGTCCAGTCGAAACTACCAAACGTACGGCTTATACGAACACTTACTTACGCATACAGTTACCTTGGCTGCAATGATGATCAGTGAAGAAATTAACATTCTAGAGAAGAGAATGCTAGAAGCTATACTGAGTACTGATTGTGTTAGTGCCATGTTCTCTTCAAATCTTTGGGTGCTTTTAGCTAGGTAAGTTATACATATTTAATGCTAACTCTTGCTCGCATTTTTATAATCATCATATTAGCCGAAATACGTCCACTGCTGGACATAGGCCTCCCCTAAGGCTCTCCACATGAAACGATTCTGCGCCACCTGCATTCATCCGCTACCCGCGATCCCAACAACATGTTTACAATGCTACCTTCAATATCAGCGGATTAATAAATAAAAAATTGGGCAAGTGCGAGTCGGACTCGCGCACGAAGGGTTCCGTATAGATGATGATCTATAAAAGAAAATCACGTTCGTTGTATGTATACTTAAATACTTTTTAAGTCTCTACCTGTTTATTAAAATAGAGTAACAAATTGCTTAAAAGTTACGTTTGTTGTATGGGAGCCCTCCTTTATTATTTACTTTTTTTATTTAATTATTTATTTGGAAAGGTACTATACAACTGCATATTCTGTGAAATTTTAAAGCGTCTACCTGTTACTGATAGTAATTTTGCGCAAAAAATACAAAAAAACACGTTTGTATGGGACTCCCTCTTAATATTTTCATTTTTTTATTTTTAGTATTTGTTATAGCGGCAACCAAAATACATAATTTGGGAAAATTTCAGGGGCCCAATTCTGCTATAGTATTTTCGTTGTATCATGATATGCATGATAGTTCATGACTGACAATTACAGTGATGTAACCTAAGGAAATTTAATCGATTATTTATAAATATCGATTTAATTGGCAAACGACATGGAATCGTACGTAGTTACCGATTTTACATCTTCGAAATAAAATTCATTTTAAAAGTGTTTTGGCAAATATATTCACAAATAAAACAGTAATTTTAAAATATTTTTTTTTATTATTATTCACTGTCACTCGAACTAAAACCTCATATCTGAATCTTCTCCAACAGAGATAATTATTTGCTGATCTCAAATTCGGTCGAGGTGGACATATTTATCCCAGTCTGTAAATATTGTCGGATTGGGTTTCGAAACGAGTCGCCCGAACTTGAGGGTATTGGTGGTGTAGGGTGCTTAAAGGAGTTAGTCTTAAAGTAATTTTGGCTGCCGGAGTTGCGTCTAAATATTTTTAAACAATTTCCAAGAATTCTTCATTCAAATATGCAAAACGGAACGTAATTTTAAGTTTTATGTGAAAGTAACTAAATAGGTGTGTTCGGTTCTCTTTTGACCCTTAACCACAGTCAGCCTCACTTTATTAAACTAGTAGAATCAATAAAAGCGATACTTAGGTTTTATGTGAAAAAATGTGATACGAAACGCAACCGCCATCTTGTGTGAATGATATTGACAGGTAACGTCAAATTTGTGCGTCATTGCCCTCATTGCTTTCGAGTACTTAGGGTTCTGTAATAAGTAACTAAATAGGTTATAGTAGGTTCTCTTTTGACCCTTAATCCGATAATAGGAGCCCTGCGAAGCAGGGCTCCGTCAACCTTAGTTTATTAAACTAGTGTGAATAATGTGGAAGTTGGCAGTGCCATACACACCGATGTCTGGAGATTTTTTTTTAGAGGAAACCATGTATCTCCGGCAAGTGAAAATGGTGAGGGGGGTTGCGAGACCTACCCCCCTCCCCTCCCAATCACTCACAACCCCTAAATACGGCGACGTATTTCGAAACCTTTACCATATTGTCGATTGTGTTATTTCTACGACTGATTAATTTTATCAATGTAGGGATTTCGTATTGCCACCACATCGGAACTATCTATGTCAGTTATTGAAGCTTTATGCTCACGTTTCTTCGGAGTGGACAGCTTCTTGTCTTCAAAACTAGTTTCTCCAAATTTTTCATTGGATATTCGACAAACTGAAGCCTTGCCGATGTCCAGAGCAGAGCCGCCGCAACTCTGTAATCAACACTGTCGATCGGTATTACCGGGCCCCCGTTTGCACGCTCTCGTTCAAAGAAGGTCCTCAAACGAAGCACTAACTCACGGCTTTGAGAGTTTAAAACTATCTTTTTTGTTATTTTTGGCATTGTACCTACCAAATAAAACACAACAAAAAAATAACACGCCAAACAGGCAGAATCACAAACCGCATACAAGGCGCTCGTACTGACGTATTCGATCACAATATGGCCACTCCTATTCATCGATTTTATGCCGATTCAATGGTGTCAATCTCTACTGACAGAGGGTTCGTTTCATGCATCTGACATTTTGAGGATTATATTTTATTATATTGAAATAATTTATTTACAGTTAATAATAATTATAAAAATAGAGAGAGACATACTAGTATCAATTTACTTTGTAATTTATAGATATTTTTTTTTAATAATTGTTTTCTTTTGCCAATTTATTTAGTAAAGCCAAAATATAAGTTGAAAGTAGTATGCGTGATACGTAAAATGAGAACCTTCATGCATATCATCATACAGCGAAAATACTATAATTATATTTGTCCAAAATGCAGTTTCGATATGATGTCAGTGTCATATTTACGTCATAATGGTAGTCTCCTAAATTAAGAGACATTGAAATGATATTGCGAATATATTGAGAGTTGAACAATACATAAACGGTATTCTGCTAAATATATTTTTGTACAAAGACAAACGTCAAACTGTAAATACACATATTCAAAACACTTATATTTTAAATGTTCGATTTCAAATCGTACGTAACATTATTGATTATGTATCAAAAAATCTCTCACAATCCAACGAATAAATTCATTGAATGGTACTGGTTAGTATTATAGACTGCCATATTGCACTGCTAGGTAGTATCATCTGTAAATATAAAATTCATTCACAATTCTCTGACTAACAGCAATACACAGCCGAATCTACTGGGCACAAGATGCTAAAAATTGGCATGTACGTTTCTCGAGGACCGTATGCTGCACCCTTGCGGTCCCTGACTAAGAAGAGATTTCCCGAAACATCTACCAGATCGTAAGGAACTGTTAAATTGAAATAAAATGTGAGAGCGTACTTGCGGGCATATTACATAAAAACAAATCATAGGCAACGCTTTAACATCAAATTACCAGCAATAAAGTTAATTATTTCATTAATGGCAATACCTACTCATGTCAGGATATTTGACATTAAATTGAATATATCGAAATTAGAATAGAATGACATTGTGTAGCAGAATACCGATTTTGAGTCAATTCAAAATATAATCTCATTCCATTCAAAATATGACGTCGATGTCATCTAAAATAGCAGAATTGGGCCCCAGCTTTCTAGCTATCACGGTTTATGAGATACAGCCTGGTGACAGACAGACAGACAGCGGAGGCTTAGTAATAGGGTCCCGTTTTTTACCTTTTAGGTACGGAACCCTAAAAAAATACTAGTTTAGCCGCTTAGGAGTAGAATATTAAAATATACTTCTATAGTGGGCGACTACGAAATAATGTAAAAATAAATCCAAACTCCATGTTTTTAGCTTCAGTACTGCGCTGTATTGTGATATGTAATGTAAGTCAGGACTAGTTACTTTACCAATACATTAATACATAGCATTTATGGATTCGTACATAAGCTCAACTACGTCATTAAAAATATATTACTTATCATACTATTTTTAGAAATCAAGTAATGAATGTAAAGTCAACAACTGACGCTTTGGTTATCCCCATTCATGTTCTTTTTTACTTTCATTGTAAAGCCGCCAATGTGTTTATGACGTTCGTTTTCTGTCTGGAAAAACACTAAAAAATAATTAAATATTTCGTTTCAGAATGTCAAGTCGGCAGCTAGTATTGACTCAAGTCATATCACTGAGTAAAATTTTCCAGAAACTTGAAAACTGCAATTCCTTTATTCATTCGCCTCAAAGGGTTCATCTAAGTCACTCGATTGGTCGAATATTTGAAGTTATGGCAGATGAAGACAAAATGAAAATATACAGCATGTTTAATATAAATGATGCAAAAAATATGAGACTATGGAGTTGTTTAAAAGTGTGCAATTTGCCTCACGAAGCTCAGTATAATGCTGAAGAAATAGCTTTAGACCATTTCAAGACGCAAGTACGAAAAGTTACGTCGAATGAAACTGTCGATATTGATGTTGTGGTAAGAATAATTTATTGATGTATGTAATTATAATAACACGTTACACATAATTATATATGTTGCCATATAATAATATGGTGACGGGGAACGGCTCTATGTAAAATGTTATGTTAGTTCTTTGGATGATATCCATGGATTGGGTACTTGAAGGGCTTTTTGCGTGAAGGTATTGTTTTTATTTTTTTATAGTCTAACCTCGAAGGGATAGGCAGAGGTGTAAATATTACACCCACATCTTGCCATGAATTCTTAGGTTCCACGTAATAGGGGGCGAGCCTATTGCCGTTACCGGGCACATCACCAGACTCCGGGCTGCTACTGAGTATTCGGAAAAAACCAGTAACTCTTTTGCCCGACCCGGGAATCGAAACCGGGACCTCCGATCAGCAGTCGCATACGCTATCCACTGGACCACAGAGGCAGTCATTATTAATGGTTTTATTTAAATTTCTCTACAAGGTCCAGGCTAGACAGGTAAGGATATAAAAGTCGAAGCGTAATCACGTCGCCCGGTGTTTATTTCAGGGCTTAGGCCGCTCTCACATTGGGCGTCAGCGTCAACGCAGCGGCAACTCGGCGTCGACGCCGCGTAGAAGCCCAATGTGAGGATGGCCGTAGGCCTTAGGGTTTATATAATTACCTATAAGGCTGACTTTGGAGAGAGTTTTAAGTACAAAACGAGTGTTTTGTTACCCTAGCCAGGCCTCCTCCACTCGGCCGTACCTACAGCGATAAGTGCCTACACATTCGCGCGGCTTCCAAGCCCGGCGTCCGACGCGCCGCGCAAGGGTTGTTGACTTGAAAATTTGATTTTATTTATTTTACGAGAGCAACTTGAAAATTAGATTTTTTGTTTGTTGAGATATCCCAACGATTATGGTGTCAAATTAAAGATCTAGTTCAAAAATCATTTTATCTGTTTGAATCATGTAAATCGGTCCACGCGTTTAGGAAATAACTAAGAACTAGTATAGTGAAAATGTAAACGACCAGATTTTTGCGGTTTTTGTTCTACGGGCGCAAATAGTTGGATATTTACTTATAGGATGATTATTTAGCGTTGCGCACTCTCAACACGGTGGCTGATGAGATTGACATATTTAACTGTACACTGAGCGAGTTCACAAGGGCCACTTACTGTGTAGTATGTAAGGAAGTATAGTTAAGGAAATATATTTTTTAAGTTAGGTTCTTTGTCGAATTAGGTTAAGTTATATCTGTAATGGCAAAGTTATGTGATAAATAAATAAATAAATAAATAAATTATTATTAGGTACGTGGTCAAGTAGGTAGATAGACGATGAATAAATATAATAGTAGCAGCGGCAAGTCGACAACCCTAGCGCGACAGCTAGCGCGTCACTCCGCGCCAGACAGCGACAGCGTTATATGTTAGAAAGAGTGGGAACGGTTAGGTGAATATCGCATTAGGCACTGAGTGCTTATGCGAGCTGAATTGCACTTTGTTGCTTAGTAGCAAGAGTCGCAATTTCAATTAATTGGTTTGAGAAGTGGTGCTTCTGTACGTAAGTACTGTTTATTCTGTGCCCTAGCGTCGAGCCTTTCTCGATTTCGCAAGAGGCTTTTGGACAATCGACCCACCCAGCCTTTCCAAATGGTCCTTTAGAAAACACATCCTGATAGGTTCGGCCTAAACACTAAAAACACCGCGATTTTCTTGACTTCGCTTAGTTCAAGTTCACACAAATCTACCACAGCATGTCGTGTGCGACCCCGCCGCTAAACTGCATCCCATGAGCAAAGTAGACTCCGACAACTCAATTTGCTAGAATAAAACAGCATGGCATCTAGCTTTAAATGCGCGAGATATCCACACGCTTAGATGAAATGGTCTTTGATGACACGGTACTTGTTAACACATAAATTATACTGACACTTTAATGTAAAGTAAAATGTATAAATGGGTAATTAAAATTGTGTCCTTACTTTTTCCTCGTGTAGCTACAGCCACGAGGTAACTGAAAGGACAAAGTAATCAAATCTAAATAAAAATTCATACTTGCAACTATTACAGAAATAACACTTTTATGACGGTACTTATACCCTTTTGTGATTGTAAAAGGATATAACAATAATGATAATGTTCATATTTTTTGTTAATTTATACTTAGTAGGTCCATTATAGGCTGGCCATTGGTTAGTGTCCCTTATTGCTAAGTCGAAAGCCGTGAGTTCGATTTTCATCCGGGAAAATATTTGTATGATGGGTATGATGAAAGTTCTGTGACTGGGTGTATTATAAGTAATTTCTAAGTTCGTTTTTTTATTTCGGTTATATTGTTGCCATTGCACAAGCTCTGCCTATTTGGGATCAAATGTTTATGTGTGAATCGTCCCTGGATTATTATTATTATTTCTAAATAAAATAACTTCACGCCTTTATTCCCGAAGGGGTTGGCATAGGTGTATTACATATCTAGGTACACTTCGCCAGTTCTGTTTCTCTCCCCACATTGGGACCGAAACAGAACTGGCTGGCTGGGCTAGCCTATTGCCATCTACCGAGCACATTATTAAGCGAGCGACAATTAACATTTTTAATTTTTATTTCAGATAAAATCAATTCATTTAGCAAGTACATGTTCACATATGAATACAGATGATGAAACCGAATCTTTGTTACTACAAGCATGGACTAAGGCTTGTCCTAATAATATAGAAAGTGTGGTGAAACAATTAGACAATGGAACTATATGGTACTGTAAATATATAGAAAGTTTAGCAGTACTCACAGAAAAGATGGAACATATTTTTCAAGGCAATAGTGTCAACTTGATAAAGGTATGTATTGTTTTATAATTGATGTATCTGACGGTTTTTTTCTAGGATATGCAATATCAATACTCACTACTGTTACTGCTCACATTCAATGTGTCACGGCGTGATGTTGGGTAACGCCTAACACTGTAGAAAGCAGGGTTTCTAACAACATAACTCTATTTGTAAGCCTGCTGTAATTCGATAGCCTTGAGGCGTACGTAACGAACTGCGGAGACGATGGTCTCGGGTTCGATCCCCAGGTACCCCAGGCACCTCTGACTTTTCGAAGTTATGTGTGTATTAAAAACTGTTAATTATCGCCCGCTTTAAATTGTTCACGGTGGATGGCAATAGGCTCGCCCCCTATTACATTGTGACCGAAACATAACTGGCCAAGTGTGGGTGTGTAATACACCTCTTCCTACCTCTTCGGGGATGTATGTTATGTTGTAAGTCAGCTATGCATAGGGTATCGGTATCAAACCCACGCCACACCACTGACCTTTCAAGTAACTATAACAAAGTTCAGCTGAGAGAATCATCCAGTAGAACTCACTAGAAATATATCGGCTGTTGCTCTTAATTTACACCACCTGATTAAGATTATTATACCTTTTGGTAAAATAATCTTAATCAGGTAGTTATTATTGGTAGCAAATAATACCAGGCAGTTATTCCAGTACTATGTTCACCATGCCACATATGATTTTTCCAAATATTTGCATTTCTGTAGCGCTATTTTGTTTTTGCGATATTGGTGCAATTATGTCCCTATATATAGGGGCTAAAAGTACTCCATTTAGTCCCAAGATGCACTTCTCGAGCAATGACAAGTCACTCTGTACACTATGTCCCGTAATTATGAAATAATAATTATTGTATGGTAATAAGTAATAATAGTAGTGACTGCCTCCGTGGTCCAGTCGATAGCGTATGCGACTGCTGATGGGAGGTCCTGGGTTCGATGCCCGGGTCGGGCAGTGTTACTGAGTTTATCCGAATTCTTCGGTAGCAGCACGGAGTCTGGTGATGTGCCCGGTAACGGCAATAGGCTCGCATAGTGGTACCTAAAAATCATGGCGAAATGTGGGTGTAATATTACCTCTGCCCTACCCTTTCGGGCATACAGGCGTCAGACTATAAATAAAAAAATAATTAAATAAATAATAGTAGTGAATCAATGAATTCCACTGCTTTACCATATCAACAATTTCAATTATTTTCTCATAAAGAGGTAATTACCTGACTGGATAACAATTAATTACGTTATGTACTTAGTTCTTTAATTAAAACTGCATAAAACTAGATGGTTATTTGTTGTTGTGTATAATATATGTAACTTAAGTACTTTATTGATTCAACAGTAAAATAACATAAAAGCCATTGATCTTGATAAAAGCACACATGTATACCTAATTGTATATTTTCAAAAAATATGTTGAATTAGGAAACACGTTGTATTAAGTATATTTATATATTTATTTATAAGCTCACGTCTGTATCCCCGAAGGGGTTGGCAGAGGTGTAATATTACACCTACATTTCGCCAGGAATTTTTAGGTCCCACGTAACAGGAAAGTGTAAGTGAAATCTGTATATTTAAAAATCTTGCGTTACTGACTGACTGACAGACAAGCTACAGCCAAAATCATTAGGCGCAAGAAGCTGAAAGGAGGATGGGCAGATTGGGACCACCTTCCAATAGCAATAAGATTTATGTCATTGGATAGGTCTTTTTAATAGAAACAACTTTTATTATGACGGCTTAGTTGTCACAGTTGTCCGTTCCAGGATATATGACATACAAGTTTCGATAAAAATATGTTGAAAAAAGCGTTCTTTTTATGGTGCTTAGTACTTTTATTACCATCCGCGTGGTGACGGATTAAGAATACGGAATGTCACCACCCCATATCATCCCGTGAGTGTCGTAAGAGCCGACAGAGGGAGCATATTATGCAGAGAACAGCACTGTAAGAGAAGGAAAACTTGATACAAACCCTATACCAACCCGTTTGGCCAGCGTGGTATAGTAGACCAATTCCTCCTTTCAAGGGAGAGGCCTAGTCCAGCAGTGGACTTTTAAAGGCTGATGATGATGAGTACTTTTATTTTATTATTAAATTATGCTTTATTTTGCAAACTGACTTATCTTCGCGTCTGCCTAAGCGGTTGGTACGGTGCGGGGTGCAACTTTTAGGAAACTAAAGGGTTATCAATACTAATATTATAAATACGAAAGTCTGTTTGTTTGTCCGCCCTTCACGTCGCAACAAAGCAATATTATGTAATTGTGTTTTGTGAGTAGTTAGTTGAAAGATAAAGATAAAAATATTAAAGATATAAATCTAAGCTCTTTTCGAACGTCATAATACTAAAATATATACTTATGTCCCAATTCTATAACTACCACCGCACGGCGGGCGTCACTCGGCGCAGCTCCAAGTAACCGGTTTGGAGGGGAGGGGGGGGCACGGGCACCCCGCACTGTTCCTAAGCGCTTGGGCAGGCACGAGGACGAGTCAGTTTGCAAAATAAAGCATTATATAGTACTAAGCACTATAATAAACGCTTTTTTCAACATACTTTTATCGAAACTTGTATGTCATATATCTTGGAACGGACAACTGTTACAGCAAAAGTGTCATAAAAAAGTTGTTTCTATTAAAATTGCCTATCCAATGACATATACCTTATAACTATTGGAGGGTGGTCCCAGGTCCCATACATTTTTGCCCATTGTCTTTTGGCATGTATGTTCCTTGGCGTTCGTAGGGGTGCACTAAAAAGGGATTTCCCGAAATTCCCGCGGGATTAGCCAAAAACAGTTAAATTATAAAAATGTGCGGGTGTAGCTGCTGGCATCCTCTAGTCATATTACAAAGACATAAGAAGTCATGATGGGGTTGCAACCAAATACCATTTAATGTTAAGCTTAGTTCAGTAACCACAGACTTTCAAGACAGACCTTCCTTAAATAACTTAATTGTATGTGCTGTACTGCTAATTTGGCGAAACGCATCCTTCTTGCATCGTTCCAACTTCAATAAGTCTAATGAACCAATCAATTTGTTTGTTTCTATTTAAAATACGAAATACTAACGAAACGATAATGATAGAAAATAAACATTTACCTTTACTTCGATTTGAAGTAACATAATATTGCGTGGTTTATAACAACGCATTGTATCTATTTTTCTTTTAATTGTTTGTTACCACACTTAGGGCTACTTCTAAGAAACAGTCATAGTTCCTAGATCTAATATTTCACTGCTGTAATGCAACCAAGGTACATTGGCTGGTCTGTTTGTCTTGTAGTAAGTGCACCTGACCTGAGTTAGATTCTCACTCAGAACAAATAATAATAAATTCTACCACATTCACACAAATCTTTGTCCGATGTTTATTTGTTGCATCATCAGCCTTCAACAGTCCACTGCTGAACTAGGCCTCTCCTTTGAAAGGAGGCATTAGCCTACTATACCCCGCTGGCCAAACGGGTTGGTATAGGGTTTGTATCTAGTTTTCCTTCTCTTACAGTGCTGTTCTCCCCATAATATGCTCTCCCTGTCGGCTCTTACGACACCCATGGGATGATATGGGGTGGTGACATTCCGTATTCTTAATCCGTCACCACACGGATATTTATTTTGGATGTTTATTTGTTGTGTCTAATTTAAAATGTTAAAACTGGTAAGTTTATCTGCTGTCTGGTTACCAAAGTACAAGCCCTGCTTTTACCTTGGGTTCAGATAACCCTGTGGAAGTTGTCCCAGGATATATTTATTTATATCAGTCGGGTGCAACGTAGAGTCAGTTCGAGTGATTATTTCTTGTACAGTTTAGTATGGTGCGTGAAAATATATGTGCCGAGTGACATTGAAAAACACAAGCAATCCTGAAAAAATATTTCGCCATGTAATCAAAATAGAGATGATGTTAATTTTAATGACTGGCTTGTGATTCAGACCGGATATACTTTGTCAACACCTTTATAACTTGTTATTTATTTTTAAGGAGCCATTTACGTCCGTAAACCAATATTTGTTTACATCACACTTGCTTATCAGTTGAACGAACTGATTGTTGTAAATGCGTCAGCAGTTCATTATTTTTGCTGTTTGACGTCCACTGGTGAATGTAGGCCACTTCCATAAATTGAAACAACAATGTATATTGTGATGCTTCCAAAGTCTCGGTGTTTGTTTTTTCTTTATACAACCCATTTAGTAAGAAGGCAATAAGTCTGCTTTGCTATACTTACGCTTATAGGGGTAGAGCCTACAACGTGTATCGACGTTGACTTGGAGTAACGTTTCTCTCTCTCTAACGTCTTAAGAGTCCTTTTTGATCTGTACACAAGTTTTCTGTTGAATTAATCAGATTCGACATACTTGCCCTTGTATTAACTATGATGTCTATGCTGAAGAAAAAGGATTCGCCAAATAACTCCATGGTGATTAAATTAAGCAGTTCATATTCGGTATGTGCATGTGATCTGTGCCTTATCTTAGATTGGTCAAGTCTAGCTTGTAACGATTAGAGAGATAAATTAAAGAAGCAGTGTTCGTTACAAAATATATTTGCTAGGAAGCGTTACACAGAATAACCCGGTAGATAGTAGATAAGACTAAGACTCAGACTCAGGGCAGGGTAGGCAGGCACGCTGACTAGGCTTCGGTGCTCCAGCAGAGTAGGCACTTATCTTGCACAGCGTTGAGGGTCCGAAAGAGGCCGTTCGCTGTCGCGCCGCCGTATTTATGTGCCGCTGGGGAGCGGGGCGGCCAGCCAGGAGTAGTGGGAAGCGGCGCGACGACACCGACGTCACAAGCTTCTACCCTCAAACAAAAAAAGTCTAGCAAATAGTTAACCTAAGTTCTTCATTTAATCAGAAAATAATCTGATTCTATAAAAGCATAATATTGTTGAAGTTTTGTTGCCTTGTTTAAACAATGAATGTTTTTGTTTTTTAGGTGCTTCACGTCGTATCCAACATTGTTCACTCAGTATGTAAAGAACTGAAACTACTAACAATCAATATTCTATGTAAATTAGCGAATTTCGAAACGAGCGATGTGAATAAACATGTGTCGGATTCCATTCTCACGCAAACGTTTAGAGATTTGTTTGACAACACGGACTCAATAGTGAGGAACAAATTATTTAATATGTTACGGAAGAATAAGAGTAATAACTTGTTGAGAATAGCTAATGCTGTAAATAAAGATGAAACGCTAAAAGAGGCATGGCCGTACTTTATAAAACACGGTACACTCAAGAACACAAGTGACACAGAAATAAAGGAACTCTTACTGGCTACAATGGACTATGAATATTGTCATAAATGTATTGAACAAGTAATTGAGTTAGAAGATTCAGAGCCGATAAGTTTACAAAAGTCTTTGAGTAACAACTTTGATTTAATTGATATTGATACTCTGTTTGAACCTGAAGAAGACGCAGAGCCAGCTTGCAAGAAAGCGAAATTGAACAACGATGAAGTCGAACATATTATTGCTAGACTAGAAACAGATGCGTCACAGCTAAGTAAAATTAAAGAAAATGTTTTCAAATGCGAATACAAGGAAAGAATAAAAGCGATATGTAATAAGTTAAATAAATTAATAGATTGAACCAGAACATGTTGTATTATTTACCTAGTAATTAAATAAAACAACAAAATATTTCACATTTATATTTATTGTTGTGTTAAAAAAAATCTTTACAAATAAGTGAAATATAGTAATCATTATAATAACCGTACTTAACACCAGTATTGCGGTTACACTGTCATAAAAGATCTTTGTTAAAAAGTGTTTGGATATCAAACGTCTAAAGGGAATAACATTATAAGGCGACCATGCACTAGAGTTATGGCAGTGTAACAATACTGGCACAGAATAAACTAAAGTAGTATTAATTGATACTCGGAGGTAATAAGACCTTAGTTCACATTTCAAAAAGTATCAACTATCATCAGTCGCACTTGAAATTTCTGACTTCACTCTTAAAGTTCGTAACAGTTACACGCGGCGCGTGTGTGTAGTACGGTACAGCACGGGCGCCGCGACCAAACGTATCAACGTCATGTAACACAGCAACAGTTGCTAAATAAATTCTAGTTAAATATTTATACCTAACATACATCATTCACATAGCTTACTCTATTCGTTCTATTGATCTCTTCATTATAATTGTGATGGCGAAAATTTATAAGAAAATACTTAAAATTGGCTAACTAATAATTAAAATTAACGAATACATTGATAATATTGCCGTACATGTACATAAGAGGATCGACGTAGCGGACTTAGCCATTCCGATTAAGCATAAAGCCTAAAGCATATCATACAGCTAAAACTTAGTATTAAAATAAAGAAATAAATTATAGAAGATAATACAATAAGAGTATACAATAATAACGTTGGAATTGAATAACGTGAATAAGATCGTACGACTTTGTATTATAATACTTTATGGACACATTTGTGTAGGATTGCTCGTGAACACACGTATTGATTTTTTTACAATAAAGTCCAAAATGGAATATAACTATTCGATCATAGATGTACGTGCTCTATCCACAGTGCAGTGAAAACATACGAGCCGACACCGAGCGGGCGCCTCCATTTTGCGTCACGAGAGTGACGTCACTTGTTCTCAAACACGACGCTTAATTCATGAGGCGCTCACTCGTTGTCAGCTGAAACGTTTTGTGACGTACAAATGCATATATATCAGCCATCTTACAAATATTTTACGAATGTATATTTGTGCGATAAAGTTGTATTTTGTATTTTATTGTGATAATAATATCTTTCTTGTTATGTCTAACTTTTGTTTATTTGTCAAAATGATTAGCACATTTCCTCGATCCAATTGGAATGATGGAGTCAGTGGAGCTAGTGCACTCAGCACACTGTTACGTATAATACCAACATGCTAATATCACTCATTACCATTATAAACAAAACTACTCTTGGTACTATTCACAATTTATAGTTTGTGGAAAGTTTAATTTACAAATATATACCATTGTCGTATTGTATGTATATTGGTAATAGTCATTTATGTTTATCAAATTATATGATAAACTTTCAAGCTTACATCGACAGCTTCTTTAAATGTTCTGAGGATGTAAGTTTATATAATTATATTTATATCTTGTAGCATACAAATACACTAAGCACCGGGTTTGAGAAACAATAATAAATATTGCACAACAACTGTAACATTTTCTACAAAAATGTGCAGTTTTCAACGAAAAGAGAATATTTACGTTTTATATTGTTACAATTGAAAATATCTAATATATACTAAGTTATACTAATAAGTTAGGATACAAAACTTACACATTCAAAAATACTTATTTACTTAGGCCAATTACACGTTAGCGTTTAAAGTAAGTGGTTAAATACGTAATTAGTTTGTGTCGATACAATTTAGATTACGTTGTGGCCGTAGTAGAGGACCACTTAAACTAAAAGTCTTGGCACAAATAAAATATCAGTGTTGGATGAATATTTGTTTAATCAAATAATAATATTAAAGTTTGTTGAGCATGATAATAAATATTTGAAATGATTACGACAACTAAACTCTGTATAAGAATTGTACAACGTCACCGTCGCTACGAAGTCATATAAACAGTAAGAATAGCTTTCCATTATTTGTTTTAGAACAGCTTAAATTAAATAAAATCCTAACGTCTAAATACCCTCAGAACAATTAATTATGTATATAAAATTCAGTTCTTTATTAGGATTATTTGGCATCTATCACCAACTTCGTTATTCTACTAAACATGGTATACGAAGGTGAGAATACCTAATCTGTTAATGCGCCTCTTCAAAACATAAATCGTTTGCATAAAATCGCTAGAGTAGCGATAATAGATCCCTGCCGAGCCTAAAGTTCCTCCTTCACGCACAATCACCTCGCGCTGAGTACCGAGCACTCCGCACTGAGCACCCCGCACCGCTCCTCTCTCCGCACTCCGCACATCTCTCCCATCCCACTACTAGTATGAACACGAAATCATTTATCTTATGCGATATAGCCTCTAACCTCAACAAACACGATATCAACTACGTTGGATTTTAGAGCCAGAAATGTTATGTATTCTTAATATTTATAAATCGTTTCAAATGCAGCCAAGCAGAGAACACATTTTATTTAATTGCAAGAGAAATGCCGCGACAAGCGATCCGCACGCCGTCGATAAAGAGCAAACGTAATGTCGATTCGTAAGCGTTCAAGCGCTGATATGTCGCTTTATTGTTAAATGAGACAAGAAAGTAAATAAGACGCTGCACTCAACGCCGCTCCGTTCGTAAGTTTCGATCAACATCGGAAGTGAACACCTATAGTAGAGGCTTACTTAATACTCGAAGAATCGTAAAAGTTAACCTACGGCTAAATACATTTAGAAAATCGTAGACAGCCTAACTAAACTTATTACCGATCGAGGAGTAATATAATTACGTCTACGTCGCTTTTACGACCGTCGCATACAACGTCTTGAACTCGCTTCGTCTTGCAAAAATAAAATTATGGCCTCTCCCAGGGGGGAGCCCAAAGCGATCGGTCGATCCGGCCCGCGTACAGGAACAGGCGGATCCACGATCGGGAGTCGTGCTCCGTCAATGAACAATAAGTAAGGGAATGTAAATGTCGGAAGGTGCGTGTCCAGCACATCGCTTCTCGCATCCACCTCGGACGTGGTCTGCTGAAGTTCGGCAACACTCGCTCGCAGCTCGTGATTGTAGGGGGTACATCGCTCCATGGCTTCCTACGTTACAAACGGGGACTCACTCTCAGAAAGCGGACGAGGCGATGGAGTGTGGGCGTCGAGTGGTCCGGAGTCTCGCCAGCGAGTCGTCTCGAAGTCAGGAGTGTTGGAGTGTGGGGCGGTGGAGGTTGTTCGTAGCGTCACTCGCCTAGGGCGCGCGGTAGTGCGGTGTGGCTCGCGCGTGGTGCGCACACAGCGGGGCCGCACGGAGTGACGCCTGCTGTAGGGCCGCTTGCTGCAAGGCCGCCTGCTGCAAGGCAGCCTGCTGCAGAGCCGCCTGCTGCATGGCCGCCTGTTGCTGCGCGACGCTGGCCTGGTGCGCGGCCTGCATCTGCGTGAGGCTGGTGGGCAGCGCGTGCAGGTGCAGGTACTGCAGCGACGCGCTGTGTTGCAGCATGTGCAGCTCCGGCGGCATGTGGTACAGCCCGGGTGTCTACAGAACAATACACAAACGTCACTACAGTTCGCATATTTTAAGTTGGCCATTTGCAGCTGCGCGATCGATGCACGATTTGGCAATGTTTTGGTCACGTGAGGGTCAGGACTTCAGGAGGCGTACTGTACAGTATGCGCGAACTTGTCATCTACAGGAATATAATAAAGCGGAAGACTTTGTTTGTTTGTTTGAACGCGCTAATCTCAGGAACTACCGGTCGGATCTCAAAAATTCTTTTTGTATACGATAGCCCAGTTATTCCGGAAGGCTATAGGCTATACAACATAACGCTTCGATCCTTTGGAGCCGTGCAAAAGGCTAAAAGATAATGTCTGCTAATCTCAGGAACTAGCAGTCGGATTTTAAAAATTGTTATTGCCTATGATAGCCCAATTATTCCGAAAGGCTATAGGCCATATAAAATTACGCCACAACTTTTAAGGGCCAGACAAAAATAATTAAATGGTCAAACTAGAAGGGGGAGGGTTGGGTCAAAGGCAAAAAAAGGCTAAACGAATAGGATACAATGTATATGGGTATCGTTTTCGAGATTTTCGGTACGCTGATTAATAATATGATATTTATTTAGTGATCCAAGATGGCGGATGAAAAATTTTAAAAATCAATATGGGTATCGCCTTCGATATTTTAAGGGATGGGAAATCGAAATACAACATCTATTTCGTGAGCAAAGATGGCGGATGGGCAATCGAAGATGGCGGATGGGCAAATTTAAAAAAGTCTATGTTGGTATCGTCTGCGATGTTACAAGGGATGGGGAATTCAAATACAACATCTGCTTCGTGATTCAAGATGGTGGATCGGAAATCAAAGATGGCGGATGAGAAAATTTTTAAAAATCAGTATGGGTATCGTCTCTGATGATTTAAGGGATGAAGAATCCAAATACAACATCTATTTCGTGATCAAAGATGGCGATTATAGGAAATCAAAGACGGCGGACGGGATTTGTTTAAAGTCGATATGGGTATCGTCTCCATATTTTAAGGAATGGGGAATTCAAAATCACCATCTATTTCGTGATCAACGGTGGCGAATGGGAAATCAAAGATGGCGGATGGGAAAATTTAAAAAATCAATATGGGTATCGTCTCTGATGATTTAAGGGATGGAGAATCCAAATACAACATTTATTTCGTGATCAAAGATGGCGGATAGGCAATCAAAGATGCCTGACGGGAGTTTTTAAAGTCGATATGGGTATCGTCTCTGATATTTTAAGGAATGGGGAATTCAAAAATACCATTTATTTCGTGATCAAAGATGGCGGATGGGATTTTTTTAATATATCTATAAAAATAAAAATGAATCACCGAAATGTATGTACGCGCATAACTTCCAAAGGGCTGCACCAAATTGGATAAATCTTTCTTTTATGTGTCTGTTATTGTCAGGAGAAGGTTTGTATGAAAAACAAAATGCAAATAGGTATTTCTAAAATTATGGCGGTACGAAGTTCGCGGGGTCAGCTAGAAGTGAATAACTTCAGACCGACCATCATAACACGCGGATGTAACCATAGGCTCAGTAAATAAGATATACCTTATCTTATTTACTGAGCCTATGGTTACATCCGCGTTATTCAAAATTAATCCTCTGCACCCCTTGACCATAGCATAATGATCAAAGCCTAGTCTTTCTCGATATATAAGCTATCGAACACAACAATAATTATTGAACTCAGGCTAGTAGTTCTTGAAATTAGCGCATCCAAACTGTTCAGCTTTATAATATTAGCATATGTAGATTTGTGACGAGTACCCCGCGTGACTGAATGACTAACGTGTGGTCGGATCGATTTGTATAGTTTAACAAGCGTGACTGATGACCGTTAAATCATGTATCGCCAGGTATAAATAGAATAATAAACTGTAGCTAACTAAGAAAGTCATTTTCGAGACAGACTTGTTGACACAAATTTAGATGTCTAAACTCCGTGGTAAAAGCAGATCTCAAGTATCTCAACTACGAACAAGCTAGGAGCTAGCCACCCATAAACTAAATCCCACGATTTTTATGTTTTTAAATCTCTCGCGTTGTTGTCACAGTGTGTCTTATACATCAGCATTTCATTCATGACTACAATGCAATTTTTTTTACTCACGTCTATTTCTCAAAGGGGTAGGCAGAGGTGTAGTAACATTACATGCACATTCCGCCATTTTATGAATTTAAGATCCTTCGTAATGTCATTATCATCACGACCCGAGAATCGAACCGATCCGGTACCCGATCAGCAGATGCAAACGCTATCCAAAGGAGGCAGGTATGCATATTATTCGGAGGTCCCGGGTTCGATTCCCGACTGGAGCAAAAGTGTTACTGGGTTTTTCAAATTCTCAGTAGCAGCACGGAGTCTGGTGATGTGCCCGGTAACGGCAATAGGCTCGCCCCCTATTACGTGGGACCTTCATAACATGACGAAATGTGGGTTACAGGCATGAGATAAAAATAATAGACTTTTTTATAAATATATGGTGTGTGTACTAACATGATGCGAGTGTGCGTGTCGGTGGGGCGGCAGGGAAGGCCGGGCTCAGCAGGCGGACGCCTCCTTGTACTCGGAGTTGTCCATGGTGAAGAAGTCCTCGAGCTTCCACTGCAGGGTCTCGAATGTGGGCCTCTTCAGCGGGTCCTTGTGCCAGCACTCCAGCATTATCTCGTACAGCGCCGCCGGACAGTTCTGGGGGCACGGCATGCGGTACCCGTGCTCCACTTGGTGAAGGACTTCCGCGTTCGTCATACCTGATAAATAAAAAATAAAAGGAGGATTGTAAATAACATGTATGGCTCAAGGTTGCGTGTGACAAACCTGTATGGAAAGATTTGTCTTTTTAGTAGTCTGTAGTACTATGCAGGCTTTAAACCAAATAATAATAACAACATAGTTCTTATAGTTAAAAAAAAAACAACAATAACTACTATACAGATAAACAGAAATATCATATTTTACTATATTGAATGTGTAATATAGGTACATAATTATACTAAAGACAGATAGTAAATTAACAACTAATTGTATTAGTCATCAAGTGTCGTCTATTAGTCAGTCAGTAACTGTCGCGTTCATCGTGATCAAATAGTAAAGTAACAGAAGGTATTAAAATATTAATTAATCAATAAAAGGTGCTTCTAAACGGGCAACATTTTTCCGCAATATGTGGCTGCAACACAGTGGCTGGCAACATTGCTAGCTATCCCGGCCAGACTATGCAATATTGCTGTAATATCCTAGCCATATAGCCAAACATTTTTGGTGTAGCCACATGTGGCCGACATTGTTTTGAGGGGTTGCCGGACGATCGCTGAGCTGTCGATATTCTGCAATATTGCCCGGCTAGTTTCTATTGTTGTTTCAGTCGCACTCTATAGTTATGACATAGTATATCCTTTTCTACGCGACATGAAGTTTGCTACGAATGACGTCGTGATTATGGCTATATTCATTTGGTTATGTTGTCATCACACGTCATGTTGATGTTGTAGTATTTTGTAACTTCGTCGGCCATTGTTGCCCGATTGTGTATCCCGTTTAGAAGTCTACATAACCGGCCATACTGTATCAGACATATTTCAACAAATTGCCCAGCCATTACTTGCTCAGCCATTGATTGCAAAAAAAATATTTTTGTGATGGCTGAGCAATTAATTGCTAATAATGCAGCAATGAATGGCCGAAAAATATAGCCCGTTTAGAAGCCCCTTAAACTAAACGTAAATTTTCTCAAGGCAGTTTAAAAAATACATTTCTGGTTGTCTATGTATACAATAATTTTGTGTTCTGTGAAACGGTAAAAACAAAAAGGTACAAGTAAAAGGTAAATATATACAGAAAAGTTAATTCACAACATCCTACAAACACTTTACTGCGACCTAATGCAATTGAAAACGGTGATAAACTTACCCGGATAAGGTATTCGGCCGTAAGTGACAAGTTCAGTTAAGAGTATACCGAACGACCAGACGTCAGATTTTATGGAGAACTTGCTGTAGTTGGCGGCCTCTGGCGCCGTCCATTTGATGGGGAACCTAGCGCCCACTCGCGCTTCGTACTCGTCCTCCTGTTCAATAATACAACACACGTTTAACATTTCCTTTCAATGGCCACTTAGCAACAATGTAAATGTACAGTTTCGCACGTTTATTTTGCCTTAATAGGGAATTGTTCGCATCTAGCTTGTGGTGCACAAGCTTTGACACTCCAAATAAAGGAATTGAGTGTATTGATGAAACTCGACTTTATTTACAACGTTATTTTTAGTATAACTTGAATACAGGTTGGTTCGGAATACCAATTGTTTACTACCTGTATTCAGAATTACATAATCCAATGTCTACTGAATCGGATCGTTTAAATACTTCAAATAAAAAAATCCCCTGCAACAGGATGCGCGCTATATTATACTGATAAATAGCTTAAAACAAAGAGCAAATTATATGTATTATGATTTGTCTGTGAAAGATTCTGCCACCGCAGTTTATTACGTATATTATATGTATTTATGTTCTATTGTTACTAAGTTAATTAATAATTATTCTACTAATATGAAAATGTATTTAAAATGACGTAATATGAGTCACAGAAACCCACCAGTAAAAATTATGCAGTGTGGTCATGGGGATTTAATACATTTAACACTAGATTATTAATATTACTGTATCTATATGAATGTAAATTAATTATGGAAGTCTGTTGTAATATAATGCTGTGAAAATTACCGTTTCCCAGGTGGACAACGGTACCTTTTATTAGATAAATATATTATATAAAATGTCAGAGGTAGGTATTTGAACATACTTTACACTGAAAATGTGAGTAATAGGTAATTAAACTTACTATACATTGTAAAATGTTAGTAGCAGGCAATATAACTTACTTTGATAAGCCTAGCAAGGCCAAAGTCGGCGATCTTGACGATGTTTGCATCTGCGACGAGTACGTTCCTGGCAGCTAGATCTCGATGTATGTAGTTCTGCGACTCGAGGTACGCCATGCCGGCGGCTATCTGCGCCGCCATATCGATCAGCTGTTGCAGTTTCAAGTAACGACCTTTGCCTGAATAAAAGAAAAAGTGATTATGAAACTTCTAATTAAAATTTGCTTGCTGTGTTTGACTGTCATAATAATAATTACATTAGATATTGTAACTGCTAACAATCAATAGCTAAAGTACCTGGATTGCAGATTATATTTATTTATATGTTTAATGTAATGTTTTACCTTGTAAATATTCCAACAGAGAGCCGTTCTTCATCAGTTCAGTGATGATGTAGATTGGCTCCTCGAGGGTGCACACCGCGTACAGTTGGATGAGTTTGCTGTGCCGCAGTTTCTTCATGATCTGTGCCTCTGCGAGGAAGTCCTTGGGGTCCATAGTGCCGGACTTGAGCGTCTTCACGGCGACAGGCGTCGTGTTGTTCCACAGACCCTCCCATACTTCACCGAACTGACCGTGTCCTAGTTTTCTCACGAATTTCAGTGACGAACGATCGATCTCCCATTGATCACGCGTTCTGTGCGACAGGCCCTCTGTCACGGGCTTTTCGATCTAAAATGAAAATTTTTCACTTAGTTTAGACGTTCTATTTTTCTTACTTATATGATAACTTTGTCAAGAACTAGTGAAGTGATGACTTTATCTAGGAAATACAAAACAGTCTCATTTCGTGATTGTTATTTCATTATTTGTTACATCATAAACAAAAAATGAGGTAGCATTACGATATGCTATAGGTACCTAGTAGTAATCGTTTTAAAATGGAGGAAATAAATAGGTACCGATTTCGTCCCGTCCGCGTCCGTGTCGCCGATTCGTCATGACTATAATCAATAAATTTGTTTATCCAGGTGGTAAGCAGAAACAACAACAAACAATTATTTTACTAGCTAGTCGTGATATTAGTTAAAGCTAACATGATTATATATCGACTTTAAATGGACTGAAAATAGGTCTTGCGATTTAGCCGTAAAAACGCAAATAAAGAAGTAGTGATTTTGCATTTTTAGCAGAAGCTTGAAAACCGTCAATATACCGTTTATCTGCTGACTTTGGATTATTATCAGTGGAATTCTACGGAGAAACAGAATGATGCTGCGAATTAATGCGTTTTTTTAGCTCGCAACAATGGCTCGTAAACGTAACAATGTCAATTGTCATTGCCTTACAATTAAAGTAGTTTTCTTGCAATTAGTCTGATCGGAGGTTTGCTTGACCGCTGGTATTCTCACAATCATTCAACGCCCATTGTTTTTTTACATAACCAAGTCAATTTACTATTGACAACATAAAGGGATTTGAACAGTTGCTTGTAAAAATACCTTGTCTTATATAAACCCTATTAGATATGCAGTGGGTAAGAAAATTGCCTGATGCGTTAATCCAAGCTGGTCAGATTCCTGACACAAATTAGACAGCAGTCTCACATATATTATGTGCGTTCGATCAAGATCGGAATACCATATCGTCGGCTCGTCACAGAATGAATGATTCCTACCGATTGTAAAGCCATTTTGATTTTAAACGTATACGATTGTATGCTGTTTTATTTGCAAAATTTGCAAATATTCAAAGAATATATGCAGTTGCTAAAAATTTTTGTAGTCAATATTTTTATGGCACGCAATAAAGATTATCGACCAACCAACGCGCTCACAATTTAATCTCGTACAATAAAAAGCATGTTTTAACATACATTAAAATCTACTATAAACCGGGTACTTATATAACAAGTACTCACAAGCGAATGCAATTTTATGGTTTTTAAAGTACACAATATAAAATAGCTATGCAATAATGGAATGAATGATATTCGTTAAATAGATCAAAACGGAAGAGCCGAGTTTGGTCTAAAATTATAAATTGGCTATTTTAGTGATAAGTGCCCTCCACTTTAGTATCCATTAAGTTTTCCGGGTTTCTTTCAATAGCATCACTTTGATGCAATATTGATCAGCTGATGTTAAAAAATAGCAACTAACCTAATGGAAGGAAAGAGGAACCCACCACGCACCCTCGGATTGCCCACCCCAACTATTGCAATAGAAAAAGGTTGACAACACCGAACTCCGATGGGCAACGACTGAGCCTAGGCCCTGAGGCTCAGTCGTTGCCCATCGGTCCTGAGGATGCCTCGTGGAGAGGCGAAACATGTGTCAAAGCATAGTCGGCGCATAGAGCGGGATACTGCACGTCAGGTATTTTCCTGGAACCCATTTCCGCATTATTCCATATATCCCTTTATCCTTTGTATTTAGAGGAGTTCGTTATTGTCAACCTTTTTCTATTGCAATAGTTGGGGGAGGGGGGGGGGGCAATCCGAGGGTGCGTGGTGGGTTCCTCTTTCCTTCCATTAGGTTACAATGGAGTTCCGCCAAGTAACGCCTGATTCAATCAACTAAATAGCAACTAATAACATCTAAGTCATACGACCCGTGTTTTGTTGTACTACAAAGTATGGTTTATTTTTAGATATAGGAATATGCCTTTAACGTTATATAAGCATGTATGTTGTGGACAATTGATGGACAGTATCTATGACAGACTGTGAGGCGTCATGAGACGTCAAGGTGTAATGCACACGCTCAACACAGGGTATTACCTGTCACATTGAATACTTAATGACATATTATTCTATAGTTTATAGAAAATTATCACGTTTTTACAGTGTTTGTGACGATTCATTTCATGGATAATTGGCTTTAAAGTGAGAGAACTGACTTGGTGGTGTTCAGTTGCCAATTAATTGCATTTTTGTATTTGGCTTGAACTACATTTACCAGCATCGTTTTGCGTTCAAGTCGTAGACATGCTTTTATAAATCGTGCCATTGCATTGAGGTGCTTGAGCTCTTATTTTAAGTACCTAACAGTTGGTAATTAATTTGCGTGCATAAATATATGTTCATATGCCTAAGCTTCACTATTTAAAATGAGAATTTATGCGTATACATCACCCATACCGGGCTGATAAATGTTACACTAGTCGAACCAAAAAATGTTACTAATGTAGAACGTAGTTGGTGGTTCTAGAACCAACTAGCTAAAACTGCCACATAATTTAGTTAGATAACAATGCTTGTCAAGTTCGACCTGTACTCATTTTGGTGCTAATTGAAAAATGCTTTTAAGTTTTGGTAAACAGGCGGTATATTTCGTCGAATGAGCTGAATATAGGGCTGGCCTGTCCAAATGGCGTACTGAGCAGTCTCACTATGCCCCGGTCCTTTTAGATGACATAACGAGCACCGAAAAATGATTTCGCTCCAACATAACTCTGCGCTTGAGAAAGCATTGGCTGAATAAATGTTTTGTCGCTTGAATAATATACGACAAGAGTCAAATATACTGTCTCCGTGAACAGTACTATAAACGCCTGTTCTCAGAAGCAGGAGGTATAATCCGTTCATTATAATGTACATTGATTTTTAATTCACACCGCGTTGTATTTGTAACCCGAGCTTGGTGTCTACAGAGCGCGACCGTTCGTCTGCTGCAGTCACGCTTCACTCAATTCGCTTATACAATGCATTCTCAATACGTATTCATGTGTTGTTTTTTTATTCACACTCGTTTTCAATGTAGTGAGAATTTTATCGAATGAGGCGCCACGCGATTCGTTAAAATAATTAGCATCGGAGGAAGGAATAATTGACAGAAAATAATACTTCCGTTATAAGCTTTGACGATATATTACACGTTAGGCAAGCAATATTTTTGCATGTTTTATGAGATAAACCTTAACGTATTGCAGTTATTTTAGTATTTTTTTTATTTTTACCGAGTGATGTTCGGTAGAAACATACCGGTGCAAGAACGTTAAAATCGAATCTAAGAATAAATAACATAGCTGAAAATTATGACAATAAAAGTATATTTTTTTGTTGTTAGATGTCTCTATTTGATTTTAACGTTCTTGCACCGCTTGCACGGCACCCTGATGCCTTTTTACCATGTTTTAATTTAAAAAAAAATTATTAACATTAAAAGGTCGGTTGCCTGCTAGTGAATTTTCCCTCAAAATAAAGGCAGAGAGTCCTCAAAACGTATAGATAGACAGACAAAAGTACTAAACGAAAAACTATTTAATCGCCGTAGTAACTTTCATATTCAAAGTAAAAAGTCGTAACTTCGATTGAAACACGAACACTGAACATTTGACCTTAGGTAACTCATATTGCTCAAACTCCATAGGGACAACAATGCCTATTTTCAACACGTAGGTATGCACCGTAAATACACGTTACCTTGCAAAAACCTACACGGATATAAGAGTAGTTAAAGCTAGGTCGTCACCTCGATCCTACCAAGACGTCTATTCCGAAACTGATACTTCACGAGACAAAATTGATGAGGCATTCCTAGATATATAAATTCTTTGCATGGATTACTAGGAAATCGGATACTTTGGCTATACAAGTAGGTATAAATCTTATGTATAATACTGGCCCGTTTTAGCTTTGCACCGATTTTCTAATGTTTGTACGAGTAGGTACTTATTAATATTACATGCGACGGATTAAAAATACCAAGTGACACTATTTCATTCCCTGAAAGTCGTAAGAGGCCACTAATGGAGTTTTACGAAGCAAATTGTATCTTTGCGAAGATACTAAAATCTCGACATCAAGCCCCATACTAAACCGGCTGGCTAACGCGCTATTGTAGGTCAAATCCTTCTATTGGCATACAATTGTATTATGACGCAAATTAGCGGTATAAGTTTACCATATCCACCTAGAAATCTCGAAATGATACGAAAAACCGTGTCAAAATCCATTGCGTAGCTAAGACGCGACTGTTTTCCTATGCCAGAGGAAGAATATTAATACTTATACAGCAATGTATATCTTCCCATCATTGCATTAGGCATAAATCAAGCAGGTAAGTTGTTATCACCCAGTAACTAGCGATGGTAATCATTACTTACAGAATGTAGTAATAATGAGATATTATATACTCATAAATTTGACGTAGGTATTGCAATTTTAAATAAGGATAACTGAGGATTAGGTATGTGCGTCATTTAAGTTCCAAGCGCCGTCTGATGATAGAATAATGACATATTATGGAGGTATAATATGTCTACGTCAATGTCATGATTAATTAAATAATTAGTACCTAATACCTATGTGCAAAACTATTACTTGATGTAATATAATGTTCAAAACAATTCAATTCGTTTTTAATCGGTGTGACTCATATCGAAGTTATGCTAGAAATGTTGGCGGGGTCATATAATTTAAATTAAATACATATTAAATTAAGTGATAAGTTTCGACATAATTTTAACATGACAACATTGTAGAGCATCGTTAATTCAAACTTAATTTTACTGCGTTCGCTAGTATTTGTAGCTATAAGACGTAAATTCTGATGGTTACTCATTATCATAACCTGTGTAAGAGGAGATTTTTTTCAACCTTATTTAAATGCGTGATTAGTGCATAGTAAGGTAATTTTATCACTCTACCAAGGGGTAGATTAAAACGTGGTAGCTAAGTAATTTAAATGAAAAACAATTTGTGCCCCACTTTTTTACTACCTTTGCAGAAATAGGGAAACTGGTATTAAAAATCAGTCCAACATAGAATTCTAGATTGCACAGAGCCGTCGCTGGTGCAAATTATTTCACGGATCCACCGTTATCATCAATTTTATCACTCTACCAAGGGGTAGATTAAAACGTGGTAGCTAAGTAATTTAAATGAAAAACAATTTGTGCCCCACTTTTTTACTACCTTTGCAGAAATAGGGAAACTGGTATTAAAAATCAGTCCAACATAGAATTCTAGATTGCACAGAGCCGTCGCTGGTGCAAATTATTTCACGGATCCACCGTTATCATAGACGTGTCATCTAATTTCAAAACTAGAACTCTATGGCTACGGTAACACGCACACCGCTATCACGATGACACTTGTATGTCAAAATCGGTATTGCATTAGACGCAACGAGGGAACCACACTGCGTAACAAAAAACGCTGGTTTCAGAACCAAACGTTACCAAGTAGAACGTCAAAACACAAGCAAGTAGGTGATATTATGTATTTGCCGTTGATGTAATAGCTACGAAGATAAGGTTATTGCAGAAAGTGATATATGTTACACAATCAATCATGAATCAACTGAGTAAAAGTGAAATCCCAACTGAATGAGCATTCGTAAGGAGTAATAGTCAACAGTTATTCTTTTCAATTAAGAAACTAATATATTAAGAAGACTAGTGTTAGAAGAGCCGCGCTTACGATGTCAGTTTGATTTATCAATAAATTTACTTAACAAGGAAATCATTGAACATATAAGATTGTCACATAAACTTTATGAGTAAAACTAAAGACTTATCAAGAAGGTATCATATCAGTGACATTCGAAGAATAATGATTTACCAACAAAATATCAAGTATGATTTGTTGACTAGGTCGTATAACTTACATTAATATTATTCGTTACAAAATTGATTGCTTTTCTGAGAACACGATGACGTAGTTACCTCAGCGGAGATAAACCTCTTGGTATTAAGGATCGGCACTCATACAAAGTTTAGGATTAACTTCGATATTACGAAAATAGTTTGACCAAGTTTTACCTGCTTGTTAAATTAAAATCGGGTTATGGTAATATCGGGCTAACCGTTTATTAAATGGTGCGTGTATGTGTGGCTGAGAAATTGTGAGTATAAATAGTGCTTTGAAACAATGAAAATTCCACAAATGCTAACAGTATACTGATAAGGCAGAGTGAAGGGGTAACGCTACAACACTAGCGATTCCGATTACGTCACTCACGTAGGTCAAACGCTACATATTTTCATATAAAATGCAGTTTTGTATGTTACGAAAAATCGCTGTTATATTCGCTACTGTGATACGCAACTTCAGAGAGGTGATTTTAAAATACGTTTAGCTTTGTACACCGCTGTAATCAATGGTAATACTTAATTAATGTCGTGTGATCATTACTTCCCATTAATTTCAAGAGACATCCTTAAAATACTTTATTCTCTTTGTACCTAACTAGCTAAAATAGAATTAAATTTATTTACAGATGTCTAATCTATAAGTATCACAATCTATGAAAGATGGATTCGCAATATCGATTGAATAAATCGCGGTTGAATATTATTTACTAATTTTGTTTCGACGAAAAGCTAATAAAGCTATCAGTTTATTCAAATTTATTTTAAATCTTCAATCTAGATGTTTTGCAATAAATAATAGGCAGTTGTATGACATCGCAAATTAAATTGTGCAAACAAGAGATATGCATAATGAATAAATACAAGTATTATCTGCATGTGAGATGATCTGGAGATATGTCAATGTTCTGAACCGTGATCTCTCTTTGATTTCGTGAAGACCTTCATTTAATTTCGCGATTGACCCTTGGAAGCAACGACCTTTAAAAGTTCAATACACATTTTGTTAAACTACTGTTGTTCTAAGTTACGATTACGTTACGCCGATCAACTAACATGATTAAAACGGTAAGCGGGACACTGGTATGAAAAAACTAATAGTGAATTATTTTCTTATAATTAAACTGACGTATTTATGCTTTTGGGCTTGATTTTTCGTGTGTTAGCAATCTTTACTTTATACTTACTACTTTTGAACCTCTCTTCATCTCTTACCTATGAGGTGCAATTTCGAAAAATATGTACTTTCTGCAAAGTTTCAAAACCCAGAGCTTTGAGCCGTGAATTACGTGAATATATAGACAGACAAATACAATCATATCAGTAGTCTGTCAGTTAGCTATAATTTCGGTAGCATCCAGTCGAATCCAGTTATATTGGCGAATCGGTATTTAACCGAGTTTGGTAGTTCGTCAGTTTATAGTCGATGTAATAAAATTACTAAAACGAGGAAGGAATTAACAAGGCCTTGACCTTGAGGGACATTGCTTAAACTGACGAAGTACCTATATTTCTCCCACAGCTGTGTGCGTAATTGCCAGAAGAAAATTTATAATCTGCACGGTCTTAACAGTTAATCTGGCACTTTCTTTACTCTATATGCGTTACAAAAGAGAACATCATACTACCTATATCAGTTAAGAAGCATAGCCGTTGAAAAAAATCGGTTCCGGTCATAAAATAGGAAGGCAAAAATAATACTGAACGTTCGTCCGAATAGTCAATATTGATTTTGCATAGAGTCAACTTTCGTACCTATTGATATTTGGGATATAATAACGGCAATCATTTTTAGTTTTTGTAGCAGCAAAGGGTAGGGGCAGAAATAGATTTTAACGGTAAAACGGTTGCTTTAATATATATTTAATGTAAGAATTTTTGGAACTCAATACTGATGCTCAAGTTTAAATAAATAAGAGCAAACGATAAAGTTTTTCGACTAGAGAGACATCATCTGACTGTACAGAGACAAGACTGCTATAAAATTACCAAATAATTTGAAACCGCATGCGCTACTGCGTTTTACGTAACTTTCTATTTTATTGCGATTTTGTAACAATGCCAATAATATACCAATCGATTTGAATAGTTATTAAAGCGCATGATATGCAATCACAACGATATCTCGGCTTTTATGTGTAACGAAGATTAATTTAACTATACACTGCACACTAGGTGCAGTTATAAAGGGAAGAAGCTACCGTATGCCTATATTTTGTTCTTGATGGTAGAGAGAAAGAGAGAGAGAGAGGACTGATATCAATCTATCTTTATCTATAGATATATATTAAGTCTCGTCCCGAGTGCCATATCATCACAGAGTCTAAACTACAGAAGCTAAAATCAAAATTTGGACAGATACTCTCAATAAGTTTAAATTAAAGAATTTCCTATATAGGTTATCCTACTGGGATCAATAAGAAATAAACAAAGGTTAATCCGTGCTATCACCACGAAGGTAAGGTAAAATATTGTAGGCACCAAGTGCTGACACAACATTTAGCAAAATGTACGGTGTCACCCCCGCGCCGCCGGTAGACAGTCGCTTACTAACTGGGCAGTGGGGAACACGCGTTATAATTATTGTGTAATAGGTTAACATTGTGAACTTGAGAATATACCTAACTGTGTGTTCAAGTTAAAAGGACTTTTAATTATTCTTCCGAGAAACCCTACACACAGCCTGAACACATACTAGACACACGATTATACCTAAAAGATTATTTGACAGGGCGCTAATTTTCAAGCTAGCATTCTAAAAATATAATTCTTGTGCAGCTAAAGTCATGACTGACTGGTGCGTAAGCGTTCGTTCGTGTTGGACCCTTGTTACATGAGGTGTCTCTCGCGAATTATCGAATCTCCAAATAAGGTTATAGCGCTACTAGCACATAAGCATTCAAATGAGATACCAATTTATCTATCTAATATATAAAATTCTCGTGTCACAATTAAAAAAAAAAATGTTTGCCGGGTCAGCTAGTTACATAAATATCACTCGAGAGTATCTGAACCGATTTAGTTAGTTTATTCAATTTTAAAACGATCACTATAAATATCGGGTAAAGTTTAAATTTCAATCAAAGCATAAATCACTTACGGCATAGGTATGCAAGAATAATTTGGCTAATTAAAGAAAATTACAAAACGTGTGTTGTTACAATTTGGACAGGAACTACTTCAAGTCAACTAAATAGGTAATAAATAACACATTGCTTTGTAAAAAACATTATTTGGGTTAAATAGACGGTAAGCAGACTAAAAGGCGATCATTCATACCTGTCGCATCGTAAATATTGATAGAGTGAGTGGTTGTTATAGATTTTTTGTACAAACGTCCGCGTTACAAACACGTTCAAGCTAACGTGCTCAAAGTGGTCATAACAAATCACCTGAATCACCTATCAGATGCCAAACCTAGCGAATAACAATCGTACCGAATCGTACGCGTTCAGGTGTATGTGCTTCAGCGTAAATAATCCGGTGTCAACGTAACTTAAATGCAAGGAACAAATCGCTCATTAAAATCAAAAGTATTATTGGAACGAGACGCCAAATGAACAATAGGCCTCGTTATAATTGCACGACGTCACACATGTATTTTATTTTATCCTTTATACTAAAAATACATAATCACATTGCCATTCACAGAGCGTGAATAACGTTTCGATAGCCACTGTTTCGGCCGAATAATGGTATACAACCTCCACTATACAAAAAACTACATACATAACATATCTGAAGGTTTCCAGTAATCGACATTAGGTTATCTTGCAAGGTTGATATAGTATAATACAACATCACGCTCTGTATAACCACGAAACTAATTAAATGGAGGTCTTTCTACCTTTTACTTCAGCAAATTATAACTTCCACGTAATTGGAATCGATTGCCATTAAATAGACAATATTGCGACTACTTATTTAGAATATTCTTATAATAGAGGATGTACACACATATACCTACGCCGTTTCTGCCCGACCCCGTGGGAATTTCGGAAAATCCCTCTTCGTGCACCCCTACCATCCCCAAGGAACATACATGCCAAATTTCAGCTTCCTCTGCCTAATAGTTTTGTCTGTAGCTTGTCTCAGTCTATTAGTAACGCAAGGATTTTATACATATACACAGATAATACGTACGCAAAAATCTAAACACGAGAGGTGACGATTACGAACTTGCACCGATGAGGCAGTCAACCTTGCAAGGTTGATATTAACATATTTCCCACTAAACCCTCCTTGCTAATGCAGCCGGCGTTTAAAAACTTGTCTCTAAGGTAAAAATAACCACAGATAAATTAAAATAGAATCTGCCCGCAGTTTCTCGACGCTATTTAATCAACTCGTGTTATGATATAAGTCTAATCATACGCTTCACTGTATTTTTTATTGTTAATTATATTTTACAGGAATGCCTATAAATAATCGATAATGGCTCAATATTAGCGAAAACCCAGATTGTGCTGACACATGTAATGTTCGATACGTTTATCATCAAGTCAAAACAAGCTAAAATAGTGGACTATAATTTGTTTGTATCTTTAAACGATAACATTTAATATAGATAAACAGTTAAGTAATAGGTACGCAAATTTCCATTGGTTTTGTAACAGTGTTAGTAATCCTCGCGTTCCTCTACAGTCTACACGGTAGTAGATGAGATAATTCGTGATCGCCAAAGTTGTATTTTATATTTTGTGTCAACACACATTAAGGACGACACAACAATTTTCATTTTGCGTTATTCGCTACTTAGATGTGCCAATATTGAAAACGGGGAAGAAGAATTAAAATTTGGCGCCATTGCCTTGGCAGAATAAATATTCAGTCAAGTGCGAATAAGATTCGCAGCGTAAGGATGCTGTCCTTAACACTCAAAATGACTTTTTAGTTCTTTTTCCCTTTACTTGACATTGTAAATTTCAAAAGTTGACATCCAGGGATTGGACTGAAAGGTATTACCATAAAACCTACGTACTTATTTTCACGTAAACTTGAAAAGATTTTCAAGGTTATCAATTTAATATATATTCCTTATTTTAGTTGTTATCAGTTTGAAAGGGCATATTAAGATACATTTATTTACTTTAGCTGTTTTACTGTTTTGGAACGATAAAACTTTAAATATAATTATGGTATTAGATAATAATTTAGGCTTCATATCCTCGGGCATTTTAGAGAAAAGGGTCTGGTTGATTGACAGTCAGATGAAACAAAAAAACTCTTTGAGCAATTCGTTTTTAGTTTTGGGGGTCCATAATACTAAATATGGAACCAAAGTACATATCATGTAGTGTTGTGATTGATTGTTGTGAAGACGAACACTGACGACAAAGAATTATCGTCAGCCCGTGTTTTGTTATGTTAGGTACGCATCTGCCGTAACGAAAGCGGCGCCTACTCGGCCTTGGTAGGAGGCGAAACTAGAACGACGAATTTTAGATACTTTATATTATAATTATATAACGAAATTATAGAAATAGCACCTAGAAGTAACTCTGACGCAAATATAAGAAAAAATGAAAACAAACGTTAAGCAATAATCACGTATGATACAAAGAGTCATTAAGTAAGAATCTATAATACATTTAATTACGTGATTCTGCACATATATTTGTATTTGTAACAAAAACGGAATTAACACGTGTTGCAATGATACCAGCATTGCTCATTTTAAATACTGAGATATATCGCTGATTTGATTTTCATTTTCTTATTTTCTTCAATCCAGGACAAAGTGGTTACAAAATTCCTTTCCGCAATTATGCAGCGTGTAAACGAATGCCGGAAATTATAATAAATAAAAATTCGAATATGCTAATGGCCCCCATACGCTTGGCTTAAATAACTCAAATATGACGATGCTCTTTGTCCGAGAAAACCAGAGTCCTTCGGTGAATTTAAAGTATCGTCGAGTTCGTTCAACGCCTCGTAATATTTCTCACGCGGCGCACAAAGGTTGACCGTCGAAAACCATAAATTTTATAGTCGTCTCGATATTGAATTTTGCAATTTATGCGCCTCTGTAATAATAAATAATGTTTAGTATTCATTTCGGTCACGTGACCTTGGTTTGACAACTCTACGATATCGCGATTGTGCATAACTGTCAAACGTTCGGTTAAATCATTTATTGTTACCGATATTAGTTAGATAGAGTTATAAGGTCGGGCCAAGCTCAAGTGGTATTAAAACATTTGGTAAGAATGTCACAGAGCGCAGCCATATCCTTAGTGGACTAGCTAATTTACAATTCAAAATGAGGTTCCTAGTAATAACTGTTGACTATGGATAAGAAGCGAGAACTGAATCCAAGTAGGAATCAGCGTAGTGTGTGCGTGGGAGGCGACGGTTGTGATGTAAGATGGCAGCTAGTTAGTGACGTACCTGTACGCAAGGTTTGCTGAGTGAGACGCAGAGCCCGTCGGCGTCCTTGCTGTAGTGTTCCACGAGCTCCTGTAGCGTGCGGAAGGTGGTGCGTCGGGCGATGAAGAAACCGCCCTCGTCCAGTTGTCTGATGCGGTAATGCTTCACCGTATCTCCGTCTCGCACTGTGAACAACAATTATTCACACATTTGCATTTTATTGCAATATAAATTGCGTAAAACTGGAGTACGAATTCTTCTAGTGAATTAAAAATGTTGCAAGATTGATGTAATGTAGTAATGTGTAGAATTCATTAAATAGAACAAGATCAATGGTCTGATAAACGATCTGATGTTTGGAAAACTGTCAAGCGTACATATTATTTAAATATTATTGCGATTGTTAGATATAACAGTTGATAGTTGGCAACGGACGGGTAAGTAAGTAGATAGAACAATAACATTAAAAAGCGGAATCCGGCCGTCAACCGGCCGGCGTATAGCGGAGACATCGAGTTCTACGAAATAAGACCAACGCATTTGTCAAAATGTCTTGAAAAGAAAGTTTAAGTCTAAGAAGTCAGACAGTAGCTCATTTTAATCGAGACACAGATCTTGAGTAGGGTTTTTTGTGTATGTCAAATTTATTATATTGTCTACTCTTGGCGCCGACCTTACAAAATTTAACCACAATTAATGAGCGATGCATTTTCTGAGAAGCGTCGCGTCAGCTTTTGACACCTCGATTCAGTTGATGAAGGTAATGTTTAACTGACGTTTATAATCATGTATTCATTCAAAACCCGTAAGGTGCCTGCATGCAGGTTTCTATTTCAACAAAGTATGGATTATGTAACTTACGTCTTAATAAAATTTTATTGATATGCAGCTTAATAAATGTACGCAAATATATTATTGGTTATTACAAAACAGTTATCTCCGGAGGTTTTAAAATTTGCTGAAGTAATTTAAATCGACGATAAGTACGTGATAAATGAAAAAAATATGAATAGAAAGCAATAACAAAGAACGGATATTAACGTGATGCGATAGAATCAGAATCACATAGATATAATAATGTATACGAGCTTGTGACTGCACTTTGAATAAAAGATTATTCAACTAGCACGCTCATTTAATTTCCGTAATCAATCTATACATTTTCAAATAGTCATTTGACTGCTTGCATATTGTCAAACGTTGTTTTCTACACTGCAGTAACAGCTCAGTTTATATTCTAAATATATGTTAAAGAAGGTCTAACGAATTGTCCATAGAAACAAGACCATATCATGGATATTGAACAGGTTAACTTTCCCATAGTTTTAAGCACTTTTCACGATCCTCGGGCCATGAATGCGCATATTATGTATAATATTTGCGTAAATATCGGATATAAATAACTACGCAGCTATTATTCTCGAAGGGCGGTGAAACGAATGGGTACCTAGTATATTCTGCTATCCTAATAGAGCTTTAGATATGTGAGGGAGAGTCAATATAGTATACAGTCAATAATAGGTATTCTGGTTTCAACTCGTTTTCAATGGTTACTTTTTACTTTATTTATTTTATTTGCGTAACTTAAAATTTTTAAGCTTATAATTATCAACTACAGTGTAAAAATCATTCAACTCACTTGTGAATGAGGCTAGGAGAAAATATTGGATAGCTTCGTACGCGATTATCATAACCAGTTCTTTTAGTACATTCCTTAATGAAAACTTGACATTCAATTGAGATAAATATGAATATGGATTTATAATTCGGTCGCACCTTAATGTTAAGAGAATAATCTACATTTTAATGTGTGTATGTTAAGAATACCATCCTAACGTAGAGACGTTTTTATGGTACCACGCTAGGGAAGACTAGTGTCTTCTTCTGACTTTGAATAGGAGGTTATTTCTAGTTCCAGTACTAATGCATTAGGTTACCAAGTACGAATTTAGACGCTACAATACGTAACCAGTCAACCGAGTGTTCTACTTAATTTTATTGGTGACCAGTAATAGGTCACCACTACAAGGCAGTTGTTTTTCAACTGGTAATCTTGTTAATTAGGAATGACACCGTCTACACCGTCGTCGGCATTGTAATTGTAGACATTTTGTTATTTGATTTGCCGACATTTGAGTTTCGACTGAACAAACGAATAGTTGATCTTGTTTCCTTTCCTTTGCGATATGTCCGTGAACGGTTGTTAGCACCAGCCGATCACACTCATAACCCGAAGGCAACACAAAAAAATGTCAAGCGGGTGAGTCACCGTCTCATTTTAAATAAAACAACCTCTTTCTTCCTTTTTTCATCAGCTAAAATGTCAAATGTTATACACGTTTTTAATTTGACTTTACACCAACAAGTCTCCGTCTTACTGGTGCAGCTCAGTTACCCAAATTAGGCGGGTAGATTGGTGTGAAATTTGGCAAATCGATGAGTTTCAGTTTGATGTTATTCCCATTGTTAATGACCATGAATTTGCTAAGCAGCGTTTTTGAATACATTTTGAATTAACTTGTTAAAGTCAATTGACTGGTTTTGAAATTACCTGTCAAAGATGGAGCGAAACCATTATATAACTAATCCAGTGTTAAATAACGATTACAGGTAAGTGACTAGTTTTCTAAACATTGTCAATATTATTTTCAATTCGCACATTAGCGCTATCTGTATAACAAACTTCGCTTGAAATTTAAATTCGCTGAAGTGAAAGAATCGAAACTTCACTTTCATTGATCGAGAAAGCAGTCGGAAAATTTATGCGACGCCCATTGTAACTTAGAAATATTATTTTATAGGTTAGGCCTCGTGTGCGCGATTGACAAGGTGATATTTATGAGAAGCCCATTAGGTCTTGGGAACCAATTGAAAATCTATCGGTTGGTATGAAGCCCGCTATGGTCGTTGCAAGCCCGCAATACTATTATACCTTCTTATCCCTTTCGATTACTACTTCTTTTCTCTACTAAATATTATAATGGTAAATTATAAACAGAGGTGTATCAACGTCTAACTCAAACGTTCGTCATTCCAAGGGAGTATTGTTGCGGCTGAAACTATTATGAAAATAGATTAATTTCGAAGCAGAATAGATATATTAACATTTTTCGCTGTCATCTCTAAATATCAACAACCATGCCTAATTGCCTCTGATCTCCATACTTCTGATTTTCATAAAATAGCTAGATAGCTATCTATAATAATTTTCTCATAATCAGAGGATTTAATGAAATTATCGTACTGTATAAGATTCATAGCCTAAAACCTGAGCCAATTTTGGGTAAAACATCTGAGATTTTAGACCAAAATGCTACATTGCATTTCATGCATTCATAACAAAATGTCTGGACATGCAGATCTGTCATACGTCCAGTTATTTTGCCATGATATGTATCGGATGTTTTATGAGCCGAATATTTCAAGGAATACAATATAAATAAAACAGTTACTTGCGAGTCTTACTTGCGCAATTAATCTTTCGTATCACAATTGATTCGTCAACCCCAATACACTGAATAAAGTTTATTTCTGTGTACCAAGAAATTATCTCATGTAATCATTAGCCTTTAATTTATAATTAGTTAGAAAATTCTAAATTATTGCATATAGGCAATTAATTTTTTCGAGTCACACTTTTAAAATAAGTATTGTTATTGGTCGGAGAGAGAAAAATCATTTTATTGTGTTATTTGTGGTGTTAAGGACTTCCTCATTTCTGTCACGTTTCGTTCACTGTTTTGGCTATCCTATGTAACGTCTGGTTGTAGTTTAAATTAGGTCAAGAAGCTGGGGGCTCGCTTGTTAATGTATTTACTATCGACTATAAACGGTTTTGATTGCAACAGCTACGCATCTTCATCGGCAGCCTATATATTTCCAATTAACTCACCATAATTTGACTTGAGAAGTATCATGGAGATTAGAATCGACTTGATCGTGAGCAGATACAGACGATGTGACGTCACATTAGATTCAACACGGCATCCTCCGGCGGTTTTAAAAGGCTTGAAGTAAACGTCTGCCCGGTCTGCCGCGGAAACGGACGCGAGGAGCCGCCAAACGCATTCGCTACTAAACAAATACATAAGTACCTATATTGCCATTCGAGTAGCGGAACCCAATGCGAGCCAGTTCAATCGTAGTTTCTCCTCATACATTTATTAACTGTCACATACATGTAAGAGAAAAAAACATAGTCATAAACGTGTAAGACTATACAACATGCAGATTTGCTCTTGAGATACTACAAACAAGTCACAGTTTACGAATTTTAAAATCTAGTCATTCTACTACTTTATTTTGCAAATCAAATACATACATACATAGTCTCACGCCTGTTTCGCCGAAGGGGTAGGCAGAGGCATATTAAAAGAAAGAAATCAAATATTTAAAGCGAATATTATTCACAAGATATTTTTGTCCTGAATACTAATATCGCATCGTATTTAAAAATAAAAAAACAGGCCATGGAATAAATTATAAGATCGTTCAACTATTTGTTTCCTCAAAAATAAAGGAAATTATTTATCTTTGAATTCCTTTAGCGCACAAGGTAAGCATATTAATGGCACCGCAACCGAGGAAAATGAATCCTAAGAAATTGGAATAGGCAAATATATTTAATCTGTTGTTGTTTAGTGTATCAATGCAAATGTCTAAATAGATAACAAAGAAATAAATATCTGGGTCGTGACTCGTATATCGATTTCTGATACAAAAATCGTGTATAACACATACAAAGAATAATTATATAAAACAGCTATGGAGATGAAATTTTAGCAAAAGGCGCCAATTAGCTATATTTATTGCAGTCTCGTGAACATCAATTATGAAAATAAATACATATAAATTATGATAATTTCGTTCTACACTACATATAACATATAGCATTCTCACTTTTTTATATTAAGTAAGTAGACATAAATTAACTTGGAAGAAATCACGAGGACAAAATGCAGGTATAAAACGGCCTTGACGTAACAATATTATTGTTATGATGTAACATATTGTCGCGCGACTGAATACCTCTACATCATATCAATGCGCAATGGCAACTATTAGAAAATTCTTTCAATAAATTAAAAAAATCCTACTGCAGAAGTTGCAGGAAAACTTATAATACTTTGTTATTGATACTATTAATTACACATGGAACTTTACAAGAATTACGTTTTTTTTTAGATGAGTTGCGCTTGCTCGGACTCAATCCCCAGGGTTCAATTCAATCTCTGGAGTGTATGAGGGATAGCCAAGAAAAGTATTCCTAGATTTAGACCATCTAAAGAGACTTCATCAATAAAAGCGTTGTTTAATTCACGTCGCCGTTTGTTGCAATGAATTTTAGAGATAGATGCGTCACAAACATTTAGTATTAGTTCATTGATTATAATAACTTAACGAACTCAACCTCGAACCAAATTTTGTCCTTGTTTTGAAATAAAGTGATTTAGTGAAAGTAACTAAATTAAAATTCGCTTAAAGGATTCAGAGTAAACTAAGCGATTGACTTATCAGACGTCACGTTACGAGATTTTTTTTGCTCGATAAGGTAACAAAACCTGTTAATGCCTCTACCTTGATATTACAATATCAATTTTGCAACTAAAGATTCTTCAAGAATTATTATTTATATCAGAATTTCTTGGTGACCTCAACTCATCATTTCTAGGTGACATTACCAGTTCAGAGTAAATTAATATAGATAAATCAATTTTTGTAACATTATTTTGTAAAGTTACTAATGTTATCTACCTCTGCCTACCCCTTCGGGGATACAGGCGTGAGTCTATAAATAAATAAATTAAAAAAAAAAACAATTTTTGCTAGCTTATTTCATACAGGCAATCATTGCATAAAACAGGAAAGTTGGTGGTCGATCGGTAATGCAATATTTTCTCGTGTTTAATCAAGTCAGTTCAATATCGTATGAATCATGACGCATGTTTATGGTATCATAAAAGCAAGAGACGTAGAATTTATGCGATAATGTTTAATTTAGGATGAAATTACAAATCGTACGGTCGCGCTGTACCTATAAGTACTACCTACGAGAATAAATAATATGAAATAACTGGGTTTTCGGTCACCATGCTTAGCGCTAGGTGTAAATTTTCTTCTGTGACGAAGTGGATTTCTTGGGTCACGTTTCTATGTTTGTGTTCGACAAAGGCATACAGAACAACCACTTTACAAAAAGTCATAACCAAAAGCGTGTAGCTTCAGATTTATTTATAAACAATAATAATTAGCAGACATCGTGGTGTAGCCTTTCAGATGTTCGGTCTTTGTTCCCACGAGACGCCAGCGCTAGGAGCCTTAGAAAAACTTTAACCGGTTTGGGGTCGTGATCGAGGCGCCCAGAACGAGTGTGGATGCGTTTGTAACAGGATAGCAGTTAGCACTATTCTGCGAGCCACAGGGCGTATTGCAATGATTCATACCCGACCACTAGCCACGTACGGAATGTAAAAAATAAATATGCCGTCTATTTCTGTCCTAGCAATAACGACAGGATATTTTTAACAAACGATTTCCTATTAGGAAATGATAGACGGGATAATGTACTTTATGTTACAATGTCTTACCTGACAGTGAGAAGTCATTATGGCGGCTCTCCGAGTCGCGAATAAGGAAAGCGCCATGCTCGTTCTCGGGGAGAAGCAACTTCTTCTCTGCTTCGATTCGTTTTATTTTGCGGAAGTACCATCTGTAACAAAGATGAACAATTACTTTAAACAAACCCTGATATTAAACAATAGCCAACATGTAGATACGTAGTATGAATTTCCCCTATGTACATAGAAAACTGTGCCTGTTATATCAGTCCGCACATAAAAAAACGTTTGCGTAAAAGTAAAACTATTAAAAAAGCATTAAAAGTGTTACGAACAACATTTTGTTGGATAAATACAAAATGTAACAATGTAAAACCTACTCTAGCCGATGGGCATTTCATTACGTCTACAATGTCATTATCATTGTAATAACAATTATGAGTGTATAAAGGACCGGTATCGCTCTCGTACGTAGGGAGTACAGAAAGCGACTTGTCGGTGACTCAACAAGCACGAATGAATGCTATTCTGCATTCAGTTGACGTGTGTTCACTGCGTCCGACGGCGGAGACCAACTTATTGTAGTAACCGCTTTTAACACGAGACCCGGTGCTAACAATGAATCATAATTTGTCACTTTATAGAAATAACAGAACTTATACAGTAACACCACGGCCTAATTCGGTACAAGTAATACCTAGAAACAATATAGTATCTAATTACAATACTAATACCAGTAAGAGTATAAGTATAATTCAGGTTCATTTCTCAGTCGGTGCTATTGCAAAACAAAGCGGTAGGGGTCTGACAATAGTTGGTATTGCATCAAATCCTGCGACAGACGGGCGAGGTCGTCGGGCTCTTGATATAAAAATAGTATCTAACTAAGTAGTACAGATGTTAAACGGTAAAATAACTGCGAGCTGTAAAAAAAGTTCGATCACATAGAATGATCATATTTTTAGATTGCTGCAACTAACAATAGAGACCTTGTGAGCGAAAAAAGTTTAGAAACAATTACCTATGTAATTTACTAATTTATTTACGTGAAATCGACAACAAGAAATTCAATGTAAGTGGGTTATTTTTTTACGATATATTTTTCTTGAGTTTACGCGAATGTTACACATTGAAATTAAACTGTAGTTTAATTTCAACGATATATTTTTGTTTCAATCGTCAACGTTAACTGAATAATGCTAGAGTTCACCGTTCTTATCTAGTGTTTTAATTAGGATATAATTTTACATAGTGGAATAATATTATATAAACAATGAGCAATTTCAGGAGCTTGAATAGGTACTGATAGCATCATCTTTTGTGTCAGAATAACAATTTCATTTGGTTCGTGACTGTAAAACTGATTGTTCATTGATTACTGTTGTTCATTGGAGTGTTCCGCCTGAGAATCACGGATGGACTCTGGTACTGTAATTAAATGGACGACTCAGCGCACGATAGTTATCTCAACACTGATATCCATCTGTATACCTAGCAATACAGCTTGTCGAAGACAAACTGAACAGAGCGAGTTAGCAAACACCAAGTTTCGTAACTGTATTCACAAAGGAAAGGCACGTTTAAGACGTCTGAAATATCTTCGATGTTATTATATCATATAAGTATTGGCTAGTTTTATCACATGATTATGTATAAATAATTAATACTGATAAATGATAGAGTGAGCTTGCTAGATTTCATAATACCTATATTACGCATAACACATGAAAATTGTAGATATTATTATTTTAAATATCTTTGTGTTCTTTAAGCTAGTAATTCATTGCGTATTGACACTGACTAAAGAATAACGTGGCTAGAATACAAAGAGATTTTAACATTTTGGCAAAGACAATAAAAATAACATTTTGGGCCCAAGATCACAACTGAGGCCAGATAAAATCATTTATCTGCCTATTTATAAAATATTAATGCAGTAGGTAGTTCTAAGGCTTTCGACACATATATTGGGATACTAAATCAAAGATGAATATATTTGGCCAAACCCTCATGCAGATTTGCAAACTGCGTGTAAATTAGACTGACGACGCAGCAGCGGACTGGATTCGCTCCTGCCGTCGGCGGTAGGCTAGAGTCTCGAGCCCTGTTCTCTCTAAGTGTTTAAATTTATCATTTTATCACGACGGGATTCTTGTGTATAACAGGAATTTTATTACCACAGAAAGCTTTGTGTTTACTATTAGGCAGATCTAAATTACTTGCTGTCGCCAGACATGTAACATAATTTGTAGTGCACCAGATAATGTTTGCAAGCTGTCCTGTCATACGGGTATTGCTTCAGATGCGAAAATAGGCAATTTATAAAACAAAAATTAAATTAATTTGTAAATTGGAAAATGTCATCACATTCTGATAAGTAAGCCCGATAATGTTAAAAGAAATAGAAAATTAGTTAACCTAAATACTGTTTACATGATTTCATAATTATTGTTGTTTTTCTTCTTATCATACATCAAAACAAATGATTACGTAAATTGCATGTCAATATCAATAAAAAAACAAACACATTGATTGATTTCCTCGCTCGGATCGTTTAAATAGCTTGTTGGTTATACGAAATCAATTACCATAAGCCTGTAAAAGGGCCATAACTTGCCAACTTGCCGTAAAACGTGATTTGTAATTACTATTCAAATCCGTTATAAGACAAATTTTTGAAATTTGACCTTTCTTTAAGATGACTCTTTATATTGACTAAAATATTTCAGTTTTCTAGCAAATTTACCGTATTTGCCCAATTTACATATTAGCTGTAATTGTACGTCGAAACTGTAGAGAGCGATCGTAAAATAATGTGAATTTTTGCAATTCAGAAATGCTTATCATAAAGGCCAACCTGTGACCTACTTTTCGATAAAGAAAACATTTAAACACGTAGCGTTACAAAACAAATAGCACCAGTGCATAAGATTTTTATTTTTATTTTCATTTCACACGTAGGCTAGCTGAAGTCAAACTGGGAGGAATAACTTGCACAGGCATGTTCCAATAGCCGCACCTGGATCTAGTTAAAATTCTATAATAGTCAAACAGGCTATCGAGCCAATAACAATTTCAGATAATATTATGGAGGAAAATTATCACGAACAATGTCGCACCAGCTATAAAAATGAGACATGAAAAGGGCGCCACGGGATGTAACTACGATACCTTCATAGAGACCTCGTCACGCACTAAGGGCATACTTAGGGTCATAGATCGGTAACTAGCAGATACTGTCGAAGGTCTAAGCGTGGAAACGCATACTGAATAAGTTTATAATGCACTATGTTTATTAAGCTAATTAGTTTCCTCAATAATATAAAATAGAAAGTGTACAAAATGTCGATGTAATCGTGACTAGACGGAAAGTAAGTTTTATTGAAAGGTGTAACGTTTAACTGTGAACTCAACTCATACAAGCAGAAATCATCTGAGTGTAAAAGATCTAGAAAGTCAAGTCTTGTATCTTCGCCAATATTCTTAACATAGTAATTAATAGCTTCCTTTAAGTCAAAATCATATGATAATATTATTAAGGTTAAATTCGTGAGATTAGTGATACACTTCAAGAGAAAGTCGGGCATGAGGGCCACCAAAGTTAGGTCTTTCAATCTAGCCTACAATAAAGATACGTAAAAAATGAACACTAGAAAAGGAACTTGCAGTAACAAAAACCAACTAACTATTCAGAGGCTGTGATCCAGAAAAATGTTCAGTGCAAATTTATACAAAATACGTTAAGATGCTATGAAGGCTATTTCGCACGACATCAGGTAAATCCAAATTTAATATGGTGTGAAAATGTAGATAGTAGAATGGCATCACTATTCAGATACGAGTAGATTGTTTTGGTAGACAGATAGAACGACCTTGACCTCCTCAAGCCGGAGAGAAATCGTCATCTGTATCATGAATCACTACTCATATATTTATTATTGGGCCTTCATTCAACAAAGAATCAAATTTTATATGATTTCATCGATGTTTAGGTGATTTACGTAATAAATACTAAGAAGACATTGGCGAACTTTAATTAAGTTGCTAACTTGAATCTTTAGTCACGTGATGACAATTCAAAAGTTTGCCACAATGTTTGTGGATAATTACAATATTTTAAAAGTAAAATCAATATGTGGTATTTGAACGAAATGGCCCGATTGGTATAAACCTTATTTAAACAAGCTAGTTTGCCGTTATATTTATTCTAGTACGTTTCAATTGCAGATTTTCGAAAGTTCAAATAGCATTGTGCAAATTTGACTAGCTTCATTGTCTAGACTTCGGAAAAAGTTAAGTAAAAGTGTTAGTTTGTCAATAACAGGTGTAATTTTACAAACGTTTAATACGTGTGACGAAAATACACAAATATTTTGGGATATAATTGTTTGTCGCGAAGAAAACTTATAAGAATCGCTTACGTAATTTCAGCTGTCAAAAAACGAATACTTGGAAATAGAATGTCGTAGGTAGGTTGTTAACAGTCACGGTGGGGAGACGGAAATTCCTAATAAATATCATTATTGGGTGTCTTATATAACAGTGTTTCCGGTTAGTAAGATATCTCAATAATCCTATGGTATGATTAATAACACACACACGCAAATTATAAAAACTTGAAATGCTAATGTTATTCAGAATAATTGCCGTCGTGTTGAATGAAAGATGATTAAGGACCCACGTGCCAAAATTGCTGCATTATTTGACAGCTTTAACATACTATAATTCGCATATAAACATACATTTAAACGATAGATGATGAATTAATTTGGTTATAAAGAATACAGTTATTTGATTGTTATGTAAGAAGATTTGGAGTCCGGAGCGTGAACACAATTTATGAGGCTAACCCTTTGACGGCAACACTGGCGCAATCAGGGAGAATTAATTACGTGACTTTCGCTGTGAGTTTTATAATATAGCGAGTTAAGCAGAAGCGCCGGTCATCGACCTTCGCGTGCCGATGTAGCCACAACTTTTTTGCTAAGCCAGTCTCGCCTGGCTCCGGGTTGCTCGCTAGATGGGTAATCTAATTATAGGGTCTCCCTCTCGGGATGAACAAGTACTTGCCTTAAACTTCCATCGTGGTCTTTTTTCAGACGATAGATCGATACCGTTTCGTCAAGATGGTTTTTTAGCACATCTAGTGGTGAATCGATAACGTTGGTATGCGGTCTAATCAAAAAAGTACCTTTATTGACTACAATAGCCAATCATTATAAGTAGACAGGTACTCGTTGGCAATACTGACTGAATGTTCAGATGATGGACCTTTGTTGTGTCAAAGAGGGCAGAAAATATTAAGAATAGTACTCGAGTGATAAACGTTCAGCTAAAGTGGTCTATAATTGTGGCTGCGTGATAATTGCCAAGTCCAAAGATACAAGTCAAGAGTAAATTGGATTTAGTCCCGCAACGGCAACATAACTTGCATTGTGTGCACTGCTTTAATAGTCTGGGAGATTCTTTGTACGTAGGCGGATGTTCCACTTTGTTATAATTATTATTTTACTGAGATATTGCCTACCATTGTCATATCGAGGGTAAAAACCGATACACGTGACCAATTTGTGAAAAAACATGACGAATTTGTTGACAAATTTGAGATGCATGTCCAAAAAATCAGAACGGTATTTTTCATAAGTTAAATGGGTTTGCCCGTTACTTATTCTGACAAGTGACAGAGGGTAAGGGTATCAGTCATATAAATCGCGACATCAGTTGCATTCGTAATAAGGACTTGCCAGATACGTTACTGGTTTGCTAGCTGCTAAGAATTGTGACACAGAAAACACATTTGGAGCGAACAATATCCAAATTGCCAAAGTTTACATGTACATAAATACATCACATTAGTCATATAGGGAACATGGGAAGAACAAAGAGAGGTCTATGTTCAGCAGTGGACAAAGTCAGGCTATGGATAATAATGAAGCATATAATAATTCCTACTAAAATTTTAAATACGAAAATGATTTTACTGCTCAATAAAACATCAGAAAAGTACTTGTACCGATCCCTTAGATTTGATATTGCAAAAGCAAGTACAATAATAAAGAAACCCATTCATTTGACAGCTCTAATGACTGACGTCAAGACTAGAACAATAAAGCTACTGTATTTGTTTAGATATAAAACATTTAAAAATCTGTCAGCGTAGCGCGAACTATTAGCGAAGTTCACAATGCATCGTTAAATATTAACACCTTCTGTTAATCGTGTAAGGGCATGATGCGAAACGTAAAGCAAAGGATGGCAAGTACTGCAAATTAGTAATGAGACTCCGATGATTGTCCATAGTTAATCGTTCTATACGTTTAGGCGATGACGAGTAACAACAAAAGCGGTTGTATATGGCGCATTTCAACATAAATCACCAATCATATATGTATGGTTTCATATATTAGTAACAATGATAATAGTCGCGTTCAATGAACACGTGTCTAATAACATAATTTATGCATACGACGCCGGTGTTGCTGTTAAACTTAGTCACATTCGAATATGGTTTAGTTGAAACATCCGCAAAAGGCTATCGGCGGCGGAGGTCGGTGTGCGCAGGCTGCGCTGCGCTCAACTCGCACAAAAAGTAAAAACAAATAATAAAAAACCAGTTGTATTGTTCTTTCGCAAGAGACGACCTCAAGCCTTTTGATAAGAAACGAGCCATTTTCATCCATTTTCTAACACGTGTCTAGTTTGTATAACAAAGAAACATTTGAATTGCAAAAGTTATTGTTCAATAAACAGAGCATTTGCCATGAATACGCAGTCAGACTGAAACGATAAATACACGATACGACCATACTATACAAGTGGTCATTATTTTCACCCTGTTTTGTTCTACCACCTGGCTAAGGCTTCCCTGTCCTTTTTATATTTCTTCATTTCTACTGTGGTTCGAGACAAGTCTTGTTGATGAATATAAGTGTAATTGACAAATATAATAAGTAGCATGAATCTCAATTTTAATAGAAAGTGAGATGGAAGATTATTAAAAAAAGAAGTTAATTTTAACGCTACAGAAACTACTGTGAGACGTCACGAAACGGAACCTAAATGTTCGACATAGTGAAAGTGAGCAAGAAGCAATTGATGTTACAAAACATATTTTAGTCTGTTTTAATTTTTTGCCAATACGTTTGGAAGTACGCAACTCTTTTGTTTTGGCAGTCCGTTGTCACATAATATATAAGGAAAATGTTTAACGTTACTTTTATTCCAAATGAATTTTCTTTCAATACCGAAGGTTGAAGTCAACTGACATGATCTGTTGCATCAACCACCGTACATGACGAACAACATCTTGATTCACAATGCAATCGCAATAAAAATGTCGGCTACAAAACAACTTTGACAAAAAAAAAAACTAAATGTACCTTTACAAAATATGTACTGTATAATGCCATGTTGGTGTGCAATAAAGCGTATCTATTCTATTCTACTGTCTAATCAAGTAAGTAAATTATCTAAGTATCTAAATTATGATGATAGCATTCTGTGATGGTAGTAAAAACTATAGCTTCCTCCTAGCCACAATCATAAAAAAAATTTCGTATAGTGAAATTAAGTTAGAAGCAAGTAAACCACACTATTTAAAAACACGTTTTAGAAGTAACATTAATTTAATAAATGTTATTGCATATCAAATTAATCATGGTTTTCTTGAAACGAACAAGAAACTGTGAGAAACTGCAAATCAAGCAAATATTTCGATGTGAATGCGTTTGTTTCCATCAAAGAACGTGTATGCCCATTTTGTACAATAGCGATGTTGATCCACGTTAAAAACAACATTCATGTTTTCAGAACAGTGACCACACAAACAAAACTTAAATTATGTCGGAGATTATAAGGTGAAAAATTTATGGATCACGTTGTTTTATACCATGTCTGCTTGTGTATCGAGTATTATTATGTATGTATGTTAAAACCGAGAAGACTATAAACACTGAAGACTATGAGACACTGAGAGAGAAGACTATGTTATCTCCAAAATTATATGTAGGTTTAAAATTTAGCCAAATCATACGCAGATCTACGAAAAAAAAACTACAATTGAAGTAAAGTTTCAATGTCAGTTAAGGTCTATTTTACTTTTGTTGCCAAAGCACTGTTTAATTAGTAGGCGTCATTATGCGTTACACAAATGATCCTGCAAACAAATTACTTTAGTAATTTAGCTCATTCAAGAATGGAGTCATAATTATTATGATAAGTAGTTTGGCTATTGTGCAAGTAGAGTAATTCTCAAGGTTCAGTGAAACTGACGTCGGCGCATCCGTTTACCTCGTGTTTCAGTATGAGAATCGCCGCTTCCCTAAAAATTTTTTTTAACTAGCATTGATTTTAAATATGTTTACTCGGCTACTTTGTGTGGCGTAAGGCATTAAAATATATTGCCTGTTAAGTACACGTATTGCGCGCGAGGTTATTACAATTCACAAACAAAACAGTACCTGTTGCGAATACCCCCAAATAAATTATTTATTAGTGTCCTAATTATTCATGAAGAGGATTGAGGAAGCGCATAAGTAGGTATACAAACAAAAGGTATGTCAAAAATTCAAAGCACAGTCGCTTCCGATCCTCAGGCCGTTAAGTTTTGTGAGCGTCACCTTCACGGCTCACTTCCTGAGCCTACTTCCAATAGCCGAACTGCGGAGAGGAAGACAGCGGCCGCCGGTGCACCGACCGACCGCGCAACCGTAGCCTTGGACGCGAGCTCCCTGCATTCTAATCGAGCGGCCTTGCGGAAGCGCGTGCCTCGGACCCGCTCTCGTAACACGGCTTATCAGCAGACACGACAAATCACATATCGACTGATATGGATTTATCTCAGTTACAAAGACGCGAAGGAGTCATTAAGGAAAACCAAGAACTAATTTGATTTCACCCATTCATGGAATGGAGATAAAAGAAAATTTCTTGGTATTGAAATATTAATTAAAAATACTTCAAAACGCTTGCAGAATATATTATGTAAAAAAGTTCAGAATACGTTTACTCAAACATTGGCCATGATTAGCACAAAACAGTGGTACGTCGCAGGCCGTTGGTCAGGTGGTAACCAGTTCCACTCGCTGAACGAGACAACTCATGGTGGTAAGTAGACCGACGTGGTTGTTGTACCGATGACTACATCCAAAATTTAAATAAGAAATCTTTGAATACGGCCACAGAAATGAATGCAGTTAAAAGTAAAGCGCCATACATATTGGGCGTTTAATTATTCGACGTGAAAATTATGTTCGAGACGATATACATATTTATTAAATACCTTATGTGATTTTTATGTCTAGACTAGTCTTAACCTTATACAAAGTACGAAACGAGGCATTACAAGATACATACATAGCTAAGGTCACTATTGATACAATATATAAACATACACATACATACATAACGTCACGCCTTTTATCCCCGAAGGGGTAGGCAGAGGTGTATTTCTACACCCACGTTTCGCCAGATATACTTTAGTCCCCGTAATAAGGGGCGAGCCTATTGCCGTACCGGGCACATTTTCAGACTCCGTGCGGCTACTGATCATTTCGTGACAGAAAAACCCAATAACACTGCCCGACCCAGAAATCGAACCCGGGACCTCCCGATCCCACGCGCACATTTATGCCGCGAGACCAATGAGGCAGTCGTATAGGGTTTGATGTCGAGTTTTCCGTCTCTACGCAAAGATGGTATTTGCATCGTGTTATCCCTTAGTCGCCTCTTACGACACCCACGGGAAGATAGGGGGTGGTGACACTTGTATTCTATGCCGTCAACCACACGGCAATATATATAAAATTTGTAATATTTTACTACTCACGGCATAGTTTGAAGTTTCATGTATGCATCCAACGGCAAAGACTCCAACTCTCTGTTGTTAACGTTTGTCCCTGACAGACGCCTCGCTGTTCTCACCCAACTGCCTTTATGTCGTCTAAAACCCTTATCGGTTTTTAACAACTGAAGATGACGTTTCACTATATCATGCCACTTCCATTTTACGGTGGCAGGAGAATCGCTAGCTGCATCTTCCTTGCATATTTGTAAACCATCACTAAACCTCCTCATATTTTGAAGATATAGTTCGTTAGATTTTGGTGGAAGACTCTTTCTTCTCTCGTCAGCAATAATCATGGAGTCCTGCGCATTTTGTTCTGCTATCCATTTAGTTATGAAATCGTTTTTATCACAGACTTGCGTAATCACTGGCTCTTCTTTGGGAGGCGGCGGTATCCAATCTAAACTTACCCATTGACTAGATTTAGGCTTAGATTTGAATATAACATCTACCTCGTCGTCGCAGTCCGAAGAGCCAATCGAACATACGGACGTTTTTTTTCTCGGAAACCGAGAACGGATGGACCTGCCAGTGGGCAATGTGTCAGGACTCAGACCGCTTTCTGTATTTTCCTCTTTTCTCACATCCTGCAAACTCTTTATACAATCGATATTAACATAAGAGTTTTCGGAGCACGAAGAGTCGAGACTAAACCTAGGGGTACTTCGATGCACAAACTTAGACCTAACAGTCACTTCCTCGGTACAGTTTTCGATATTTCCGCCTCCAGTTTCGCGTTCATTCGTCAAAGAAATTCTTCGTTCATTTGATATGTCGTTTTCCATTTCAATAATTTTTGCCATGCTCGGAAAATTGTTTTCCTTCTCAACTTCAATTATTCTACATAATCTTTGAGGACAATCTTTTTCCGTGTCTATACTATTTGTTATAGTAGAAAATGAATTGTCTTCATTTAATTCTATTATTCTTGTAATTCTTTGTAACGTTTCATTTTCTCCATCATTGCATACTGGTGAAGGCGCTTTATCGTTTTCAAATTCAATAATTCGCATTATTTTTTGTGGATGATCTCTTTCAGACTCCATATTTGTTGTGCTAGGGTTTAAATCGTCCAATTCTATTATCCTGGTAATCCGTTGTGTGTGATTATCACTAAATGAAATAGATGATTCAGAACAATTGGATTTTATATTATCTCTAGAATTTTCGTGTGGACTATCTTCTAACTCTTGCATTTCTAAAATATCAGAAGAACTTAAGAAAGAAGACTGGCTTTCTAACATTTTGGTTGTAGGTATATTACATCGCTCAATGGTTACCTTTTCTTCTCTAGAATTACTGCGGCTCTTAGCTTTCTGTAAGGCGCTTTCGGTGAGAAAAACACAGGGCACTTCAACTTGCATTGACATTTTCCGTCTTCGCGTTGAGTTTTCCTTTTCTTGATTAATTCCATTGTCGACGTCTTCGGGCACCTCGGTATGTGGTAGAACAATAGGAGTCCCAGCTACCATACGCAAAAAGTCTGTAACGGCGGCTATATGGGCTCCTGTCACGGCGCCCTGTAATTTAACACCGGATACTTGATGAGGCACAAGTTGATTATCGCGTATACACCAAACCACGGGCAGAGCCCCTTCAGACACCATCGTCGTTACGGTCCAGAGTTCAGTTTTGGTATGCTATCTAAACGATAAGTCTCGAATGATTGCAACAAAAACTATAAATTAACACTACGCCAAAGTTTTGGTTCACAGACGCATTTCCGGGCTACGTCCTACACTTTGAAAATAAAAAAAGTACAAGTAAGCGTGCACATAAGTTTGTTGTCGAAGAGTCGGCATAGCGCGAACGCGGCGCGGTGGCGGGAGGTGCGGATCGCGGCGTGCGTGCGCGTCCACCGGAGGTCGCGAGAGATAAGGCGGTGAGAGTCGCACGCGCGCCGCAGCCGCCGCCGCCCGCCCCGCCACACTCCCGCACCATCACCGCACGATCATACATCAATTTTCATCCGATGCACTCCTAAGGGGAATTATGTAACGGTATTGATAACCCATTTTAACCGTTAACCAACCTAGTCAAACCATGTAGACACAATTAAAACTATTTGGCTTTATGGTAACTTATGTTATCACATTTTTTTAAATAACAAGCACCGTATATCCTCAAATTGAGAGATATTACACAGAAACACTAAATAACGTTTAACGTCTAGACCCAGACTGATGCCAATTGTTTCATGTCGTGCAATCTTCATTTTATTTACATAAAATATGCAAGGACTGGAATTCAAGTAGGTTTGCTACGGTGACGTAACTAATACGTACCAAAATTAGTAAAACATTCGTGGACTACGGACATCGTTTACAGTCATTATCAACAATTTAGATTCTCGTGATTAATAACTTATACTGGACTCAATATTTTCAATGGAATTGAATTTCATTGTTGCAAGTTAAGCAGGCTTAATCGAGAGCAGAAAGTCGTAAGTCACCCCATCTGATGTCGGGTCATCCTGTCGCATACAGTTAGGCCGCATTGTGTTGGCCCTATTCGTGTCAGGACGGTCCATCACTCAGCCGACGCGTCGGCCGATGCAATACCGCAAGCTTTATGCATGTCCGACTTCTTGTTTGAAATATTCTCCAAGTACCACCACGGGTAATTATATTCTGCTTTGTTTTCCTATATTTTAGTCACGATATATATTACATAAGTACTAGAGTATATATTCTAGCGAAGAAAGAGCGATGATATTTTCTTTGAAATGGCTCATTGAATACCAAGTCTAGAAAAGCCCTTATGTCGTTAAAATACTCAATGGTAATTAATAGTTGTTTAATAGATAAATAAAGTAAATGCGCATAGATAGTGCCTACACGAATATACGCATGTAGGAGCGCCATGCGCAAATGCCTGTGGACAGTTAGACCCGGCGCCAGTGCAGCTTGCGATGCGCCACCCGTATCTGGGACGGGCAAATCAAGTATTAATTACCCATACGACGCTTAATGAACCCTTTATAGTTAAATGTGAAAGACAATTACTTCAGCATACCTTTAAAATGATTCCAATTAATTTATACGGCCAAGTGTCTGAGGCAAAATCAGACTAAGCATTAAGACACATTTATCATTAAACATATTTCAAATTTTTGTCTTGATAATAAGTTAATTTTTGAACTTGCAATAGTAATGGAATCAACCAAAACTTTTTTACAGTAGAAACGAATGATATATAATCAATAAACTGTCAAATTCATGCGTAGGTAGGCGTCCTCAAATATGTTATGAACGACCTCACGAATGCAGATAACAGCAAAACAAAGTCTCGGTTCAGATTCGAAGAATCACTTTCCGTTCGCTTTGGGGAAGTCCAACGATCGGCTACAGGAAAAAATATTATTTATTCAGATAACAACATTGATCGGATGCAACTGACAATAGAAAAACCATAAACCTTGGTGTGGTATACGGCGTTGCATTGATATAATTAGAAGTGTCAACTTTCCGAAATATTCAAACATAAAGAAAAGAAATACCGTAGATTAGGCCAAGGAGAAACTATCCAGTAGCAAACAAAAATAGCAATAAATCAGATTTGTGTTTTACTAGTTATTACATAACAGAACAATGGATTAGATTCGCGATAATCTTTACGGCAATTGAATAATTTAGTTAGCGCTGTTATGAGAAAGCGTGTATGTTTTATGGCAATAATTCGTGATGTATCCTTAAATAAAATTTGGTGATTCACCGTGAAATATTATAACATATTTTAGTAGCAGCGGTAGGCCGTAGCCAATTTAATATAATAATGATATCTAAGTGTTGAATATGAGAAAATTTCGTCATGCATTCAAAGGGCATACTTTGCATATTAGTGTCGTTTTGCATTTACTCGATTACTTCCTAGCCAGAGTACAAATTTTGCCATGAAAATTCGAAATAAGCGATAAGGCAATGACATTGATAATATAACCTGTGTAAGCATAAACATTATTTTTTATTCATCAGGAAAATAAGAAAAACATTTCATTATGTTTTGTTTTTAGTGACATCAAGGCCACGGGCGCGATTCACGTTTATTTTGTTGCATTTAATGCATTTTCGCAGTTAGCAGAAGCAGGCATTTTGGACTGACATGAGTCCAATGTTCTGTAATATCAGGAGTGTGTTCCTATCATTCCTGTAAACAGAACACTTAATGGAACAGGAACAAAATCATTTCTTGTTCTTATTACCTTGACGTTAGAATAAAGGAAATCAAATTGTGTGTTTGGTTAGGTTTGTTAGGGTTCTCGTGGCCCTGAAGACAGTGCTGTCGAAAATTGAAGAAGGTCCTTTGACGAAACATCCATATACAATTGGGGGTTCAGCGGTGAGAAAATGTAATCATGTTCTGTTAACACCGTGACAGGGATAGGGCCTGTGGGGACAACGGGAATACATCATATTTGACACTGAGCCTTTTATAAAACTGACATTCTCCGAAAGGGCTGCGGCCCCACAGACTTAAGCCGCGCAGCCTGAAGGAACAAAGGAAAAAAGTCGGCGCCAGAGGAAAGTTGGCGATCGATTGCAACTAGAGCATGCAGTCTCTTTCATTGGGTCATACATATAAGTAGACGCTACAGATACGTATTTATTACATTTGAAATCTAGGTCTCACGTACAGTTGTACAGAATCCAAAAAACTATTCGTATTTAAATGAATATTTTCTCACATCGACGCATAACTCCGATTACTACGCGGAATTCTAAGCTATATATTTCACATTCCTTGAAAGTGACCATTAGCATAATTATTATAGAAACTTAATAACACTAATTAAATAACCTAGTGGATACTAATTACTAAAATACTTCTTGGGTGAAGAGTACTTATTTACATAGATTTATATAAATACTTTAATATCCTATTATGCAAAAATAGCTTAAAGCTTTTATTCGATAATCGTGTGCTTTAATTGAAGGTATAATATATTGAGAAGTAATAAATTGAGTCGTCGTATAACACGTGATGGGTAATAAACAAGGTTGACACAGATATGGGGATTTCTCTGGTATTATTTGTTTGTTTTAATGAGACAGTTTAATGACGTGAAGGCTGTCGAATTTGTTACTTATTGTATAATGTCGGCCAGTGGTAGCACGGTTCGAGGAAGCAAGCGGTGAGCGACGTCGGCGACGAGGCTGGCGCCAGCAGATGGCGCCTGGCCGAGTATTCGCGACGTGCGATTTTTTCTCGACATCATAAAATTATTAACCGTATACCCTCTTGTAAACTGGTAATAACGCTACTGTTTCATTACTAACGACGTTGGTACGCGAAGAAGCGCTGTGACGCATGATAATGCAACTGTTGTGACGCAGCCCAATTTGACAACAAGTTTGCCATGCGCTATCTAACCTTGTTTGACAAACTCAACATTAACAATTACGTGCAATTTGCTAATGTGAAGGCAATAGTAGCCAAGAGAGTAAGTAGAAGGTCGTCTATGTATTATGTATTGTATTTATTGAATGTATTGAAATATAATATAAATTATATCGTATATCGCTTACCTACATGATCTGTTACTCTTTCAATTACTTGAATTTATAAACAAAGAACCTATTTATGCAACTTATCTGAGTCGAGGTAGAGATAGAACTGTATGTAAATTACCAAATATCGACAATGACTTGACCGTAACTAATTGCTAGGATTTCACAACGTTCTGCTCGTATTTACAAATGTTATACATCTTATCTACGTTCAATAAATATTTTATGACTGAAATGTTATTTCAACCTTGCCTGAAAAGAATACTACGCCGCGTCGTGAGCACGTTAACATAATGGTCAAACTACGTCAAGAACACACAATGCATTAAGTACATTGAACAAGGTACATGTTCATGGTTGTTTGCATGCATCGGCCAATACCCAGTCACAGGAAACAACAAACATTACTAGAAGGTATCTTAATGTAGCTTTAAAAAAAAACAAATAAAATTGCTAATTTAAGCGAATAGTAGCACAAATATTTCTTTAGATTAAACATTAGAATCGCTGCCACTATATTCTTTATGAAATACGATAGAAGACCATGTAGCAACAGCAATGCATTTATGCTAATTTTCGACATTCACACACAAGCTATAAAACTAAGTTGGTGGTGTGCAATAGGATTATAATAGAAAATAAAATATTTATAGCACAGTTATGACATTTACACCCAGGATTACTGAGAAATTCACGGTCAACTTGGCGAATGGTAAGAATGATTTTCAGAGATAATTGAACATTATTTGCGCTAATGTGCAATTTAATTTGCCTGTCGTAACCATCTCGAAGGTACGTCAATCTGCAGATTACGGTTTAAGAGCGATCTAGACGCGGTTGTAGAAAGTTGCTTGCGGCGCGACTCACCGGCGCCCGCGCATGTCCTGCGATCCGCATTCTCCCTTCCAAGCTTTAAAATAAAACTAAAAAAATAAAAGCAACATCGTAAAATACACTGTATCGCGGAGTAATGACTTTAGAAGGTTAAGTAGGGAATAGAGAAGGCCGTAGCTTTAATAAAATAAAACTAGTAGCGAAAGACACCCTCGCAGTGCCAGAGGACATGACGGCTAAAATCACATGGCATTTATTAGTTCCAGCTTCTGGAATAATGGACAGAGAGTGGACATTACACACGTCTTTTTTTACAAATACAAAGAAAACCTTTGTTTCATTGTATAAGAGCTGGCTGGTAGTATACACGAAACCTTCTTTGTCTACACGCTGGCGACTGGCAAACCGCTAATACAAAAAGCACAATCCGTTAGGGTTTTAAATTAACAAATATTCAAATAACTCAATTAATATCCAACTGTATCGGTACATACTTCATGAAATATAATTTTAATCCTAACTGCACACTCATCTTGTGTCATTAATCTTGCGATCCTCCCGTCGAAGATGCAATCTTTCTTTACAAAAGGAATTACATTTTATTTTTTTCTCTTACGAATGCATAACTGTGAAATTGAGGCGGTCAAACACCTGAAAATTATGTAACTGCTACGGCTAATCGAATATTAGCCGTGGCATTATTAAAATTGTACTCATCGAGTTGATGCTAGTGTGCTGTCTTTGTTGATGTTTTATCTAATGAAACAAAGGACTAGTATTGAAGTGAAAAGTGAGCGAGTCTCGCGATTTCTTGAATGAGAAGCCTTAACCTACATTTAAGAAAGATTACAATGGAATGTCACGAAGTGAGTAGCAAAACAGTGTTTAGATAATGGTGGTGTATAAACAATCGCATCTGCGGTCGGTGCGCGGCGGCGCGGCGGGTCGATGAACGACCTAGCTCAGTGTGAGGCAGTTTCCTCGGCTGCGGATCCGCCCCCGTTCCGTCGCACAGAATACACATCTCAAATATTGAACACCATTGTATCTAAGCATCAAAATATTTTTCCACAGCTAAATCTACGCAATAAATGTGACGTCAAACGTAATTTGCTCATTAATTAAATATTGTTTCTTGATATTGAATGCATATTTATTGTTACGTGCGCATGAACTCTGCATTTTATAAACATTATAAAAACAATGTAATATGTGGATTTATGACAACGCATAGACTAGCGTTTACCTACAGCTTATTTCTACAGTATTACGTGTCTTTCTAGTGATTCTTTGGTCCTTTGTGGTGCGATTGCCTATGACCACGATAAAAACAACGTGTTTGTATCACATCCCTACGTATGTACCTGCAATAGGTACGCGTGCAATAGATGACATCAAAAAAACATTTTGTAAACACGTTCTTTACTTTAGTAAAGAATTCTAGTAACTATTGGAAGAGGCATTACATATGCGTGTATGTTTAGCTGCAATTTCGACAGTACCTTGAGAGAACAATATAAATTATAAAACTTTGCAATTTATTGAGACGTGAGCTGATGATCAGTTTTGCAGCGCCTTGATCGACGCGGACATTAGTTGTAATATTACTGACAATCCTAAACTGTCAAGTTCCGCATTCCCATTGATTATTTATCAGCGGCATCTTTTGGCATTTTTACGCACTACAGAGAAGTGTAAACTATAATTGATGATATCGCATTTACTGGTGCTGTAATTGCAAAGATTGCTCGAACGTGAAGCCCATGTTATTTGACGCAAAAACCAGGGGGATTCTGAATCTAGGGGGAGAGAGGTTTCTTACCCTCTCTCTCGATTAGATTCCCGAGAGACTCCCGAGATTCAGCTCAGCTATAGCCCTACAGAAGCATCTTAGTCAACCCATGACTTTTTAGTGCTTCACTCGATAAAACCTACCTTTATCATGATCAACCACTCAAACTAAAGTAAGAAGTGCGGAATGTAATAGACGGTAGCTGAAGTGGGATATAAAATATCTAAATCGTTTGGTCTAGTATCTTACGGACAAAGAATATTCACATAGTTTTTAAAACACTTCTAGGCACGGAAACGCTTGTCGAGGCGGTTGTCTTAGTACTTTTAACTAGGTGAACCGATTTTGATGATTATGTAAAAGCTGGTGGGTATCAAGTGGTTCAATTTTTTTAACAAGGTCTGATGAGGAGCTTTTGATTGTGGTGTATTGGCAAATGAGTTCGCAGTTATTACATTTTTTTAACTATTGCCTTTAAGGCAAACATCCTATAATGTACGAGACTTTAAATAAATTAATGTTTAGTCAGTTATGATCCGGTTGGATTTGGAAATAATTCTTCGTAGCTATTTTAGTTATGCGAGCGAGCAGCTGCTGCTAAGAGCGGTGGCTCTGCGTGCCAAGATCTCGATTGATCACTTTTTTCTAATTGTACATGAACATTAAGTACAAGGCTTTTGGTTCAAGAACAGGTGTTTATTATTATTTTATCGTAGTGTAATCACATTTATAATCTTTATTTAGTGGCTGAACTGAATATTTGCGTGTGCAGCTTGATAAATTATATTACTTCCTTTTGACGGGTCCTCTTTAAACAACTTTGCTTTTGTTTGAAATAGAAATATTGTTTATTCGATTATATCAGTTTAGTAGCGTGTTACTTTGTCCATTGTAAATTTCTGACTATGGTTACACTATGAACTGTCAAATCATTCACTCACTTTGATTCATTGTCGTGTCCGGTAGAAAATTTGGCTGGTCCCACGCCGTATCTTGTAATTTCGCGTTTTGGAATTGAATTATATTGATCGCCTTTTGGAAAGCACATCCTGGTAGCTTCACGAATCGTTTAGTGATAAAAGATAAACTTGTAAAATATTGAACATTGTAAAGCTTGTGTGAATCCGCCCACGTGCCTCCTACCCGAAAACATCATTGGAATTGGACCAGACGCCGAACTGGACCCTGCGGTAGCTATAAGATACTTCATTCATCTATTTTGGCCAATATATTTGTATGATGTGTCTAATTTAGCTCAAGCCTGACATCAGTGAAGATATCAGGTAAGTTTGCACATGTACATATTATTTTAACCGCTGTGAAAACACAGCATATACTTATGTCAGAGGTTTGTTGTGGCTACAAAGACTGATGAATGTTATCACGCTTCCACTATCGTCTGCAAACAATTCCAGCCCTCCTAGCCAGATTCTAAACAGCTTTTATATAGGTATATGCTATAAATAATGGTATCATTGTGTGAGTATATATATATTTTGTGAATATAAGACTATTAAAATACTTTAGCAATCGCCAATAGGATAAATATTTGGGCCCTTACAGTTAATATTAAACGACACAAAATCTTTTGGAAAAATTGAATCTTCTCAAAAAATTGAATTCTGTTGGTCTATCTATGTGTAAAATCTAAACGACTAAACGTACGTATAGCTGGTACTTTCACTAGTTTATTATAGAAGGATCGCAGCATCTCCTCATATAAATATTACAACACTATTATTATACGAGAGACGCAGCTGTATCTTATGGATTTAATTTGACGTAACAACATACATCAGAGATTTTAAGACCTAAAGGTACACTTAGGTATTCCTCATCAATTTTGTATTGTAATTGCGCTAAGAGATAGTTTTAATGTCTGAGCTCTCTATAAGGTCGTATAAATTTTTTGATGGACAAATAAATAAATTATCTTCTTGTTCATACTAGAAATAACAATAATAAATCACTCAAAACTTGTACAAAATCTCGTCGTAAACTTATCGTAAAGTATGATTTATTCCATTTTCCAGACAACCTAGACTTTAAATTCATTAATATTCACAGATAATAATACTATGACGGCCTCGTTGGTCTCGCGGCATAAATGTGCGCGTGGGCTTGGAAGTTCTCGGGTTCGATTCCCGGGTCGGGCAAAGTGTTATTGGGTTATTCCGTTAGGAAATTCTCAGTAGCAGCACGGAGTCTGGTAATGTGCCCGGTACGGCAATAGGCTCGCTCCCTATTACGTGGGACCTAAAAATTCCTGGCGAAATGTGGGTGTAATATGCCTACCCCTTCGGGGATACAGGCGTGAGTATATAAATAAAAAAAATAATAATACTATTATTATCTAAGCTAAGGTCGACAGTATATACCTACCCCTACGTACATAAATGCACTACACAAGGGAGAAAATAATGAAAATAAAGATCTTAATTAATGCACTTTCTTATGCCTGTGGCCTTGCCATATCCTGCTAAGTTATCTTCTATATCAAAATTTATTAAAATCGATTATGCGGTGCAACCATTCGAACATAATGCAGACGGACAGCAACTTACGTATTTATTAGCATGTATTATTGATTATTATAAAAATGAAAGAAGTTATTTTTTAGGACTAAGATACAAAGTTGAGTATATATGTTCGTGCTCCATTGAAATATAGTTACGTGAGAGTAGCATGCGAGCGAGCCATGTAATATATATATTTTTTTATTTTACAATAGACGGCACACGCAAAAGTTTAAGCATTATACTTATAATATAGCTTCTGCCTGCGGAGGTCGGTTACCAGGCAAAATGAGCTGATATGTTAACGCTATATTATAGCTAACAGCAAAGTTTCATTCTTGACCTTTCAGCAGTGTTTAATGTGAGAGAGAAACAAAAATCGACACATTGATCCATTCTCACAACCATTCGCATTTTGAATAGTAGTAAGTAAGTAGGCTTTATTAAAAATGTATTTTCATCATCCGATTACATTAGCGTTATTTCTGAGATACCAATGTTGCGTAGCCTGCCTCTGGCTACAGGTTCGTTATCACTAATTTTTAATCATACAAATTATATGAGGAGAGAAGATACTTTGGTAAACATATGAAGCTTTTTTAATTCTACAGCTGTCGGACATTATTTGTTCGAAACTATGAACACTATTTTTCTTAGATGTATTCGCTGGCCTATGAGCTGAGGGTCACGACCACCAAAACAGCATATCTATAAAACACATTATTAATAATTAGAATTTAATTTCCTAGTCATTACTTGACAATATTGGCTATTTCACGAATCAATTTATAGAAAACCTTAAAAGTAAATTGAATAGCTATAATTATAAACAATCAACAGTGTTGTATTTGGTGTGAATGTCTTGACTACAAGTAAATTGTTTAACCGACTTCAAAAAGGAAGAGGTTCTCAATTCGATTTAATAAAGCTTTCGTTCTCCAATAATAATAATAATAATAAAATAATAAAAATGTTTTATTTATCTCCACAAATTACATAAGATTTAGTATCTAAGTTGACGGCCGGTTGGCGTAGCAGGAGTGTAAGCGACTGCTACGTCGAAGGTCGCGGGTTCGATTCCCGCTCAAGTCAAACATTTGTGTGCATGAACATGGATGTTTGTCTTGGTCTGGGTGTTTCTATGTATAATATGTATGTATTTACAAAAAAAAAGTATATATGTATGTTTATCCATTATCTAGTACCCATAGTACAAGCTCTGCTTAGTTTGGGACTAGATGGTGTTGTGTGAATGTGGTAGAATATTATTATTATTTATTATTATTATTAATTATTTAACATTTGTAATTTGTGGGTGATCTGGAGTCTAAACTAAACCTTGGCCTGTGCTTTAGAGCTCCAGGCCCCCCAATAATGGTAGTGACAGTATAATTTTGCCAACATTATAAGTTTGTGCGTGGAATATTTCTATACTTTGTTAATCTGAAGGTTGAATTCGAGTGTACCTAAATTGTCTAACGGATCGCGATTAACGAGTCGCAAGTCCCACGTCATGCGTCTGAAGTATAAACATGCAATGATGCTCACGGGATGTGGCACAGACGAACGTGTTTTTATTTCTCACAGATACTCAACAACGTGTCCGTTCGATGTCCGTTTAAGCGAGTGCATAATTACTAGCAAGCCTCTTGTTCGATGTAATCATAAATAAAACTTAAATGCATACGTGGAGGGTTAAGGAACTGTGTAACTTAGAATAGAAGATTCTGCGTGCGGTTTTGTCTACGCATGACTCATGGCGGAAAAATGCGAGAGGAGACTAACATGTTTCTGATCTCAATATTTTTCATTACTTAATTCATCAGAAGACAACGTAAGATACTTCCACTTCCCACCTACCGCAGTGAGAAATTAAAGAAAATACTTGTAAGATAAGATTAACAACCAATAAAAGGCAAAAGGCTTCACAGATTCAAACATGTGGATCGTAACTTATGAGTTACGATCTTCGACGCGTTAGAAAAGCTTACACGTCCGGTAATCAATTTTAGTTGTCCTATGACCATATCAATTCAGAAGTAAGAGCTTAAAAGACTTAGTGAAACGTTAGTATCGTAGAGTATAAAATGGCGAGTTTTATGGCGTAAGAGTATTATGTTTGTAACGGAGGGTTTAATGAACGACCTCACTTACACTTTTGCTGACATACCATACCGGACATATCAATACTCTCTAGGCAATAATAATTATGTACATTCGCGCTAGAGTGCTCCGCGGTACACATACCAGTTTCGGTTACAAGTCGTAGAACTCTCACTTGCGGCTGTCGCATAGCATCTCGTGTGCACGACGCTCCATTACCAATAAATTGGCACTAGCAAAAAATATCATTTTCGCTGTACGCCGTTCGTACATACGTTTCTAATCACATCATATCTGGGTCAACGGAAATTTACGACGCGAACGATTCACTGAAAGCCTTTTACATCACATCTCGCCGAGACACCTGGCACTACCAGGATCCGATCTGCATGACGCGCGTACCACGCACGCTAATTGGCGGGATATTTTTTTGACATGATTTGTCAACCAAAATTGAATTATCAACTCGAGATCATTCAAATATTCATTTGTAATGCACCGTCTATTTGACACTCTATTTGATTTAAATTAGTAATTAAGATTAGCACCGACGACATCGAGACTTATTAGGAGACAGAGAAAATATTGAATGACAGGCGCATTTGAGATCATTAGATAAGTTCGAAGAAAAAGAATCTGGGAATAAGAGAAAGTATTGGTAAAATAACAAGTCGAGAACACTGCATCAAAAATGAGCAATAATCAAGCGTGGGCGTGAACCTCAGTGCAGTGATAATTGAAAGTGCCATCACTTGCAGGCACTCTGTACTAGATAGAATGTATGTCAAGTCGTTTTCACGGTCTTGGCGCAGTTCTATTCAAAATCGACCATGACTTGGGATGGGCGCGTGGCGTACTTAGTGTAAGGTGCCTTAGACAACATCCGTTCAAATTTCAATAACATTATTGAACACCTGTTGGCATATTTGTTTATTTGTGACTTCTGGATACAATTACTATAGATTTATAGAATACTAGAGGACGCCAGCAGCTACGCCTGTATTTTTTTTTAAATTTACCAGTTTTGGACGATCCCGTGGGAATTTCGGGAAATCCCTTCTTAGTGCACCCCTACGGTCCCCAAGGAACATACATGCCAAATTTCAGTTTCCTGCGCTCAATAGTTTCGGCTGTAGCGTGTCTGTCAGTCAGTCAGTAACGCAAGGATTTTATATATTAAGATGAGATGTAGTTAAAGGCGTTATGTAATGATGGTCTTCGCATTTACTTCGGCCAGTTCTATATAACCGTAAACTGACTAATATAAATATATTCGGTGACATGCTTGAAGTATGCTATTAATCTGTATCTGTACTTAATAAAAATTATACATATAAGGGATCCCATCTTTACCGTTCCAACGTCATTTTTGTATAGCGTAATAAAGTGACTACGCTAGTACATATTATAAGCAAATCTAACTTTGCTAAGAAGCGTCTAAGCACGCAAGCTACATTGCAAAAGTACTAGGAACCTATAGTTGGCTCTGTGTATTTAAAACGGTGTTTTGGCCTAATTTGTAGTAATTTAAACTGTGCAGCGCTGGAGCACTATGAGCAGGTACCTTTGGCACGCACACGACATTATGCAGTACTCGAATGCAAGGGAAACTGTTCCGCGAGCATTCTGTAATGTGCCTAACATGGTATTTAAATTTCGTCATATCTGGACACTTTCTAAAGAAACTGCAATATGTAAGTAATAACTGTGGCAGACAAGACGCTACACGGCTTCCAGTGGAAACATGCGATAATAAGGTGTAATTGCACACCACCTCTGTGACTATATTTAGCAGCAAACACTCTGGAACTAGCTGCGCATGCGACTAGTGCAATTACGTAAAGCGGTTGAGCCATTTCTAATCTAAAAATAATCGTAGGCTTAGCAGACGTCGGCGCCACTGGGATCGTACGAGAAAGTAAAGACAATTATTTTTCATATCTTACTGTCAACATCAAAGTTGTATATGATTCATAATGATAATTATTCAATTTTTGATGTAATACGATTTATTTACAACGAAAAGCTTTCTGAAGATAGTGTTATCTCTCGGAGTCTCACCCTGCCCACGTTTTTGTCTGATTGGTGTACCAATGAAACTTTTAATCCAATTATAAACGCATTTTATATGCTACTTTTTTAAATATTAATTTTATAATTTTAATAAAGTTCACTTCTCTTGTGTGATATTTTGATCCTTTTACAGTCTGCATCCGTAAATTGAGAATAATGAACTATTATCTAAATGACATGCATAACTTGAAGTTAACACAAGCTAAAACGATGTGTCGAACACCGTGTTGGTTTAGGCTAATTGAATGCAATTTCCACAAAGTAAATCGCAGATAACATTTAGTAGGTGGTTGACACTAATACTTTACCGCAGTTAAGTATATCCGTGACGTGGACTAATACATCACTGGCGCCAGCGCCGGTTAATCGTCAGTCTGCGCGTGCGATGCGAATTTTCCCCAGCAAGTACCATTAGGGAAGCTATCATTACCGCGGCGACAGGACTGATCACCCGTTACAACCGGCTTACAGCTTAACGTTTTAATACTAACGTGTAAATTGCATTCTAATTAATCACTGTGTTGACAAGAAAATGTTTGCCTCATAAAAAATATTCATACGAAATTTTTCACATGCCACGTTGAAGTACACGGTACAAAAGCACACCGTTTAAGACGCAGTATGTCTAGTTCAACGTGTGAATGAGGGGCAATGTACATACGATGCGGCACACGGTGTGCACCGGCCTTAATTGCGCGTATGATCTGGGCCACTGCTCTCTCTTAAATCAAACTCGGAGGCCCTAGAACCCCACTTAACACGAACATTGGATGATCCGCCCTGCCGACCTGGCCGTGCACGAGAGCGTTACTCGCGTGTGCCTTATGCAATAGAGTCAGTGACCTCTTCAACTTGTTCGTGTTGTATTTCATTCAATGATAGCACTACTTGATGAGGAGCTTGCTAATTTCGAGTACTGTTACTTGTTAGTGAACGTACATTTTCTAAAGGTGTTATGACTACTATAACAAATATGATGTAATTTATCTGCGTCATATAAAACTTAATTGGAGAGATGTTGGGGATTTCTAATGACACCACAGCATTGCAAACTCAAGTATTTAGGCGTCCTAGAGCCGGCCACGCCCGGCGTGGAGTATCCATTTTAAACACATTAATGTTCGCCTAGTGTAGGTTTACAACGTTGTCAGCGTGGCATGAGTGCCGTGAGGGACGGGAGCAGGGCGGTGAACTCAAATGCATCCTGTATCCGAAGTCGGTGATGTCGGCCAACTATCTTTACTAGGAAATGTAGGTTTTTAGAAGCCAGTGTTAGTGGCACACCCCGGGTCACACTTCTTCATAGTAAGGTTAATTGCCAGCTTTGTGCATCTCAATACTGGCCTTTTGACAAACACACAAATACATATCAGGTAAAGTGAGCCCTACTTGAAAATAATTACCTGCCTATTCCGTATGAATGACTAATATTTTACATAGCTATTTCAAAATTTGCAATGTTTACATTAAGTATAGACGATAAACATGTATTAAATTAACATAATATGCGGGTAATAAACCTTACATATACCCATATGACATTTATGTTGTATTACAAGGACGCTGAATCCATAACCATCTTCCATCTCGAGAGGATCTAAATACGCAATAATATGCAAAACTGGGTATTGCCGGATTAATAAATGGAATAATTTACACAGAAATGTGTCGGATAGTGGTTATTGTGCGTTCAAATGTAATATGTTTATCGATAATGGTCGATCAGAATGCGCTGGCGCAGTGTCGTATGTCGGTTGACGGGGCTCGATTCACCGAACCGGCTGACTTCCTGCAGCCCAGCCATGCGCCATGAATAAACACATCTTCCACCATGTCCGTTACTAGCTCCGATATTGATTTTGTGAGTCTCCCACTGCAACTATTGGTACTCAGATAGGTGTTATTTTCTCACAAACAATTATCAAGCATATCGAAAACGTCGACTCGAATGTCGGAAGTCGTGGTGTTCCCAAATACTTAGGAGCGATAAAATGTTTGTTTTGTTGGCTCCAGTGGTTTTATTCAAGTCATCAAGCATACCGTTAAGTAAGCTTCAGCTAGGGAATAGCTATTAGTTTCCGACGTGTTAGCGGTGCGACAGCCACATACAAAGCGTAGGAACTTTACCATTTTAATATTTGCCATACAATTTGCATGTTTGACTAGGAAACATTTCCCAGTAAGCCCCCCGCGTTCACTCGGACCGCATTAACCACTGTTTATTTTCGTGCATGTATGTAACTGAGATTCAATTCATTCAACAAGGTTTAATATAAACTTGTGACGCTTCTTATGTCTCAGGATGCTCAAGTATTGTTTAAAATTCAGTTGTAATTAGCAGTCGTAGTGTTGTTTGTTGCAGCTGACCTCGTTTGGTCAGCCAACGTGCAGCGCTCGTGCGGAACGCGATGCAGTTTTAATTACTGGGGCCATTTGTCTTTCGGCCAAACTTCGATTATGTCCGATGAAGGTAAATTTTGCGTCGCCATAAAATTTAACAGTCTAATAATTTAGTTCCGTTTCTTATGAGTCTTGTGACCTTAATAATTCCAAGACGCAAATTGACGTCCGATTCTCTGAATGAGTAGGTAGATATTTTTTGCATTATGTGCAATCGTGACGTAAGTAAAATATCTTATGAATTGTTGTATATTATACAATACAATATGTTCATATACAGAGATTCTTTTGAGTAAGTATACTTTGTAATCATACGTTGTGTATTATAATATTTAGACTGGATAATTCCATGAAAACATAATCTGTCAGTGGGATTGCGTTCGAAGGTGATGGATGTTGGTCCTTCACGAGTCACTACCTCTGCATCGAGTATCGGATGGAGCTGCAAACAAACAACCGACAATGCGACACAATAGTGTGTGACGTCAATGCCGACCGTGTGCTACTACATACCACTATTCACTGAGATGACCAGTCAAAGTCGTTGTCTTACAAACAACTAATATAATTCACATTTCCTTGAAACTTCTTAAAAGAAAACCGTCAAAAGGTTCTCACGACACAAAATAATTTAATTTTCGAAACGAGTTGTATACATGAACGGGTTGAAATATTTTCTATCAATAACTTAAAAATGCCTTGTTAACTGAATTGCAAGCCAGATTGTGTTGCCATGTAAGTACTAATTGATTACTAAATACCCAATCCATCTTCAGATAAAAACATGACCCATTGTATGAATCGATTATGTAAACTCATATACAAACTTTGTATGATTAATAAGAGATAACGGTAATTAATCAACAGCAATCACGGGAAGTGGTGGCGCCGAAGGCTCCGATATGACTTATGGTATGGAAAGAAATGCATTATATGATGAATGTAACTAATAAATACCGCCATGACGTAAAGATAAAAACAAAAATACTTTACGTGAGCACCGATTAATCATAACGGGTTTGTAAAATAAGTATGATCTGTCACAGCACGGTGCGTCAGTGAGGTGCCTACTTTCGCTTGCAAATTTTCTAGTACAACGGCGACTCCAACGGTTACGCAATAGTCAGAAGCGTGGTAAACACTTGTAATTATTATTGTAATAGCGTTCTAATCTAAACGAGGTGCAAGTGTATGGGCGTGGCGAGAAAGCGCGATAACTACCCATCCCTGTTACAAAAACTGTCGCTGTCAACACTAACGTTAATACAATAGCCGCAGGATAAAGAATTACCGGTTGTACCACTCAACTTTTTATTTCGTAAACTCTTTGTTGAATTGTTTTATCTACGCCGAAAAATTCGGAAAGTTGGGTTTTACTAAAATTAGGAACAGCCATGTTTGTTTGTAGTCACAATTCAAACTGGCGTAACCTACAAACAAAATGTAATGCAAACATTTTGCTTTTATCTGCTAGGGCTGAATGAATAAATAATGTTATAGAATCTCCTAATTAAAACACAGCATGCAGATAATAAGTACGTAAGAAGGCCGTAGTCTTAATTATCGTTCCCATTTCTGCATACTAAGAAGGTAAGAGAAAAAAATATAAATCTTATGATAATTGACTATTGTGATGTTGGTCGACCGTTAAGTCAATAAATAAATAGTACTTAGCCTAAATAGCGAGTCTAGGTGTCGTTCTATGTGTACCTCTATGTTCTGTGGCCTAGCCGTCGAAGTCATTCACCCAAGTTCGATGATTTTACTAGAGATATAAAAACTTGGGACAAAAAATATAAAAGAAGCAAAAAGATTTCATTATTATGCAAACATTATTTTCATGCTCGAATGGCTTTCAGATATTTTATTTTATCAAAAATAGAGAAAAGATCTGCACAGTTTTTGGCAACGTTTTTACACAGCTCTGTTACCGTAACCGAATACGAACAACGCCGTAATAGTACATCGACTCTTACTTCGAGTTACGGGTTTATTTTGAGAAGAAAAGCAGAAGTCCTGTTTTTTTAGCTCCTTGAACATTACTTTTTAACACACGACTCTACAGACACAACAGCGGATAGGATCACAAGGTCTTTGTCTTAAGTAGGTAATTAAAATAAAGCCGGCTGACATATTTTTCTACAGAACAAAGGCATAGGTTTTACTCATTTTACAATATCAACAGTGAGATATAAAAGAGGAAACAACAGTAGATTGTCTAAGTTACCGCTATAATTTCCATGTAGCAGATTTATATTGTCATCATCATCTTCATCAGCCCTTTATACTGTCCCACTGCTGGGCACGGGCCTCTTCTTACTATGAGAAGGGTAAGGCCATAGCCCACCACGCTGGCCTAGTGCGGGTTGCCAGACCTCACATGTCTTTCGAGAACATTATGGAGAACTCTCAGACATGCAAGTTTCCTCACGATGTTTTTCTTCACCGTTTAGCAAGCGAAAATTAACAATTTAATACGCACATAACTCAAAAAAGGCTTTGGTGCGCGCCGTGGATTCGAACCCGGCCCCTCTGCGTAGCAGTCTGTCGGTCTCTCCACTAGGCTGTCGCTGCTTATTTATATTGTGATGTGTACGATATGTACTCAGCAAGTTTTCTTTGTAAAGTTACGCAATAATATTATCTTTATTGTATTTTCAATCAGACCCTATTAAGAACATCAGGTATACTTGCATTCAGCTGTCATTTAGCTGACGCCATTGAGTGCACTGTGTAAGTAATTAGCGCACTTTGGAAATTACATCGCATGTCAAACGGTAATTATGACCCCTTGAATAGTCCTGAACGTATTATACAAACTAGACAACGCGCAGCCGAAACTACTGGTGGCTGAAATTCGCACGTATGATACTTAGGGAATGTAGGACTGCACTGAGAAGGGATTACCTGAAGTCCTTAAGGGTTCAGGAAATAGAGAAAATAAAAAAAAAACGTGCTCGCGTTGCTGTGCCGGCATCCTCTACTTTCTAATAAACAAAGCTGAACAACCAACGAATTTATCAAAAAATATATATTACTTAGGCCTTTTGGTTTAGTCAAGTGGTTTGTAAGCCTAACTGCTAATCCAAAGGCGGTCATGAGTTCATTTTCCAAAAGGAACAAGCTATGTGTTGTGAGCAATAAGATATGCCCTGTATCTGGGTGTAGTTTATCCTTGATATGCATGTATTAAGACATATAATATACATAAGTATGATTAACTATTAAAAATATCGCATAAAGTCCTTACTTTACCAGCCTATGCTGGGAATTCTTAAGATTTACTAGTAAAACAGTATGTGGTAAGTTATTTTTGGTGGTTATTATATTAATGATTCCCTTATTATATAAATAAATGAATTTGTCTATTTAAGGCATTTGAATTAAAACAATAGATTTAAGAACTTAGTAAGTATATATTTTTGCCAGCATCATGCCATAGCTTTCGGGAAGAACCTACCTAGTTGACAATTAAGTAAAAAACTTCATCATCCTCATCAGCCCTGTATAATATTTATCCCACTGCTGGGTAGGGCCTTTTCTCGCTATGAGAAGGGTATGGCACCACGCTGGCCAAGTGCGGGTTGGCAGACTTCAAATGTCATAGGTATTTAAACTTAAGGCATATTAAATATTTCCATTTATAGAATTGCAAACATAGTACCCACATAATGTGCTGCATGTAAATGACATCGCGTGCGACATGTATTCCACCCGGAATAAAACGCATACTATTGTGGTGGTTGTTTAAATTTTTAAAGGCATCCATAATGATTGCATACAATATATACAAAGAATAGTATATGAATAAAACAGCTTCAGCAACCTGAAGTGGATCTTGGTCTACAATATTAAGTTGTGCCATTTCTTTTAGATCTTCGGGCAACTTCAGCATTCCAGCGATATGTCGACCGACCCACCGGACGGCGATGGTCACTCGAGATATGCTCCGAAAGCACGATCTTTTCCCATTCGTTCGACACGTCCAGGCCAGTGAAGTCGAGCAGCTTTTATTTTATTAAATCGTGTAAGTTGCTCATTTTAATTGAATTCCATCGGCTTTTCGCAGTCCACAGAAGGCCAGTCCATGCTTCATTCATAACATAACTAAGCAATATTCTTAATAATTACGAGCATCTATAACTCTTAACTAAGTACATATTTGCAGATGAACATTCTTAGCACATTTGTCTTGTCAAACAAAATCATTACTTACATTTTCTAAAAACGTCTCTACTGCGTAGTTAAGACATTTTAATTAATGTAAAGGCACGTCGATATTTGTCATAATCAAATATAAAATTTGGTACTAAAGTCACCATTACAAAATTATGAAGACTATATGTCTTCACGTACACGCTAATCGTAAAGAGATGTTATTCTTTTTTTTATACTGCCTGTCTTGACAGGAAAAGCTCAGAACAAAAAATATAAAACAATCTGTAGGCATTGCATTATGAAAATACTTTAATAAGCGATTGGCTCCCAAAATAATTATGGAACTTTTAACCGTCATCGAATCTATGTCCTACGTCATAATTATAGCGCAAGCGAGCCACACGTTTGCACAGAACTGTTCATTGAGACGTGACCGTTACATCATAATCATACTCAAATGGAATTTCTAGATTGTGTTTTTTTACGGTTGATATTTCGCTTCAGCCCAAAACATAATTGGCAATATCTACGTCAGAAATTACATGGCAGTCGAAACACGTGGGCTTCTAATCGTGTGTCATGTATGCACGCACGGTACACATTTTGAAATCTGTTTTCAATTTTGACAAAAAATTAACACAGGTTTAATAATTTCAACATCAAATAATAGAATGTCTTTTGTAAAACCCCGTTGACGTCAAACTCAATGAAATATGTTCGGTTTTCTTCAAACGTATACGGTTTGGTTACTATTACTTAATTATGTTATTGACCTCAGAATGGTTTTGGTTGCATAATATTTTGACCTAGTGTTGACGACGAGGACAACAATACTGAATATAATGCAGAATGGTTATGATCGCTCTTCTTTCATATGTTATGACTATGTAATAATTAAAGAAAACATCGTGAGGAAAACCTGCATGTCTGAGAGGTTTCTATAATGTTCTCAAAAGTCGTGAAGTTGCCAACCTTAACCTACCCTTGCGCAGCGTGGTGGAAAACGACTACCTCTCTCATATGGGGAAGAGGACGGTGCCCAGCGGGGTGTCAGTTTATATACCCACAGAGCCGATGATGATAATGTGGCTGGATACCTTCTGTCCAAAAACTTGAAACAGAGACCTTGAACAAACTGTGTCGATACTTTAACAGCTAAGCTACTTAAGACCATACGTCATAAGACGAAACAAGCATCCAAGGCTATGCTCGTATAAGAAAGATTGGTGTCACAAAAATATTAGTCGCGTAAGTGAAAAGGATAGTGACAATTTCGACGAGAAATCGTTAATTTATAGTGCATGCGCAATAGTTATGAATGGAACATACTGACAGTAGATTGATCATTGCTACTATAAAGTGGCAAATAATGCATCTAAAAGTACTTAAATAAGTGTTACACCACAAAGAGGAAAAGAGCGAAATGAGAAATTTAATTCCTTAACATTAGCAGGCTATAACTATATTAGAAACTGCATTGAGCTTATTAAACTATTAAGTATTGTTTTAAAGTTTCTAACATGGATTTCCATTTTGTAAATACGTTTTAGAGCAGCCAAAGGCCAAGTTTAATGTCTGTAATTGTGGTGTATTGCGAATGTTAGCTAAATTACTTCCGTCAAGTTGTTTTTTATAAACTTCAAACAACATTACAAAATATTGTATAAAATCTATTATTGCTATAATAATATATGCTGATCTGCAAAATTGCAAATTTATTTCACGGATTTAGAAAAGTATACGTAATAAGAGAGTACGACAGCTAATATGCATAATCTCTTTACATACATACATAGACTCACGCCTGTTTCAGTTTTCGCCAGTGTTTTGATCCCACGTAATAGGTGGCGAGCCTATTGCCGCTTATCGGGATATTTTGTTTGCCAGAGCCTCGTCCGTTGATCGGCAGGTGCACCACTTGCCGGTGAGGTTGGCTTGGGACCCTAAGTTCTTGGTGGGAACCCTATGCACCACTTTAGATTTTAATAATTGTGTACGTAGGTATATGTATAACCAGAATATTTAAACGTATGATCGGTTTTTAATAATATTTCGTTTACGGCTCAGATTCATAATTACACCATGTAGATGGCGCTCTTGTCGAGATTATGATACGAAATGCGTATAAATAAAGCAGTGAGGGATACCGCTCGCTCTTTAGTAGTATAGGTACATTTCAAAATGTTGATTTTAACAGAATAGAAAAATGTGGGTTAACACTGCTCGTGCTATCAGATTCAGAATTCTTGGTAATTCAATTGGTCTTCGTCAAAGCGTGATGACCACTGAAAACAGGTTTTCATAAGATGGCGTTTTCAGACCTATCATAGGCACAATAAAACGTTTCCGTGTGTAATTACACAGTAATGTATGAACAATATAGTCAATAACATTGGCGTTTATATGGCGACGATGTAACGTTTGCGAACTACAGTTTGTTGGTTTCTTATGAAGCCGAACCGAACAGATTTGTACCCAATTGCTAGTGTTATAAGTAAGTAGTCAATTCGATGTATAAAATTATATATTGGTGCTCGACATAAACAAATCACCAGCAATAAATAAATAACAATTAAGTAGTTCTGCATTGACAGTCGACATTATGCCGCCTTTTTAAAAACAAGCTTTTAATTGATTGCGTTTCAATGGGTATAAAAAGTCCGCTAAAGTGCACTCCTCAGTACTAAGCCAGATGTTTTGTTGATTTTGGATTATTACAGACATACAAGATGCAATATGAACTTCGTAGGATACAGAAACAGAATTTTAATATAAATTGTTTTACAGGTACAGAAAACGTGTCGATTAGATGTATTTAATTTAAACATAACATTTTTGTAATACGCTATATCTTATACAGCTGCATATTTCCATTACGTATTACGGGCTTTCGTAATGATATACATATGTTTGTTGCTAATTACGAAAGTAAAATACTTATAACTATGGAAATTTTTCATGATTATAAGTATTTTCCTGATCTCTACTCATACCTCATCACCATGAACCTAGTGCTACTCCGGATGAGATCCAAGACATTAATTTTGAACTCAGGGGTCCGCTTCAAGTAATAAATCTCTATCCAAGCCTTTTCGATTAAAATGTGGCCAAGGCCAAGAATATGTGCCTGGAATTCTTAATTAATTGCCTTAATTAAGCAGGACCAGACCGTAGCTTAAAATAGCTTACTCATAAATAAGAATAGGATCCCCCCTTGTACGTGCATTCGCTTCTAAATAAACTTTTCAAACGAGATTCTATTTTTGGCCCATAGACAAACATTTCTGTTTTCTGTTGTTGAACGATAGAGCAGATCAAAATTTAAGATACTTTCACAGGAATTAAGGACGACTACTTAAAGATGCTGAGATGGACATTTAAAAAGTGATAAAAATGGATGGAAATAAAAATGTTTTTATGACATGATAAACATTTTCTCTTGTGCCTAGAGGGATACAGAGCAAAACAAAAAATATAATGACATTCAATTACTAATATACCGTTTATTTTCAAAATGCAGACATTTTGACGATTCAACTACAAATTATAGCATCCTGAATGATTACCAAGTAAATAAATGTGTTTTTTTGCAAAACCCACGGCGAGTTTAAATAGCGATATTTTCTATACTATACCATAGAAACAGAAATTGCTCTATTAACTGCAGATTCATTTATTTTACTGATACGCATTTTATCTGGGAAGCTTATGAGGTGCTAATATAGGCGTAGACATATCGTGTGGCCAACGAGGCGGTATACGTATTTAAAGGCCTTGCCACACGGTACAATTTTACCACTGATCAAATTCTCAATCGAATTGGCTTTGCCCGTCTACACGACACAATCAAATCACAGATTTTCATTCCGTCCACCCGATTGGTTAAAATCTGGTGGTACCGCCCACCCGATGAACTTGAGTTGGACAACTGGCGTCTACACGTCACGATTTCATCAAGTGATTTAGTCAAGTTGGACGTAAAATTGTGCCGTGTGGCAAGGCCTTAACATTACTGACTTCGATGTAACTGGTTTTATAACAGCTATATACCACTCATCACGAAATCTTGAGATGAAGATAACATTTAAGGTTTATTTAAAAACTAATTTTTTTGTGTTCAGGACATACCAGTCTGATGCTAAAACAAGTTTTCGGTGCACATAACACAATCTTAGAATAGAAGGGCGACTTATACGCCCGTCTAGACATTTCAGGGGCTACTGAACTTCATAGCAGAGAGATGATTATCTCTTTTTGGATGAAAAATGTCTACAACATTTTCAGAGGTACGCAAGAGCCAATTTATACCAATATGAATATGAGGCAAGCGTAGGCGTCCGGCAAGTACAAATAATAAGGAAATCTAGGAGTTAATTCATGAACATCCGTTTGGATAGTTATCTATTTACTTGCGCAATCCCAGTTTGCACAGTAAAGCGTTTGCGCATTGGCGGTAGGGAATGCAATCTCGTTGTCTAGTCTCGTCTCGAGATCTCGGCCTTTTTAGCGAGATTAATCTCGGTCGAAAAAAGGGCGAGATCTCGCGAGATTTACGAGATTGCACTCGAGCATAAAACGTCTTATTCGAAGCGCGAACTGACACGGACGGATCGCAATCTATCGGTATCGGCATTAATAAAAAATGAAATGAATTTATACGAGTCCGGGAGGTCAAAAGGCAAATTTTTGCAGTTCGTGGATGTCTGCCTGAGAATTGCGGTTTTAACTAGCGTTGAATGCGAATTCTCAGCGGCTGGTTATCTGGCCAACAGAAAAGGAAGCCGTTTAGCAGACGATTCTTTGGACATTTTGTGCTTCCGAAGGAGCTACTTTGAAAATAATTCGTAATAATGGCTTGTGATTTGAACTGAACCAATCTTTCCTTTGATTGGTATATTTTGTTAATTATCTGTGATATCTAAAAGGTATAAGTACTGAGTAGATATAGCTTTATTAACCTAATTGATAATAATACCTCAGTTTAGTAACATAGATGATAAGTAAGTTAATTTTTTGGACCTCTCGTTGTTTTGTTTATTATAAAAGAAATGTTTTATTACTTAAAGATTTTTGTTTGATATTAGAAGGTCTTTGACCGCAGATCAGAAGTCCAGCCTCGAGGTTTGTCAGCGACCTATGGAGCGCAGTATTCTCGACGTAAAACTTGTAGACCGAGTCAAAAATACCATACTGCGCTCTGAAATACAAATCGCAGATGTGTCCCAAAAAGCAGCCAAGTTAAAATATGACTGGGCCGGTCATATCTGTCGTATGTCTGACGATCTTTGGGCTAAAACTACCACCTTGTGGGTCCCAGATCGAAAGAGGCCAGGCTACGCGGCAGACCCAAGATTAGGTGGCAAAACGATTTAAAACTGTATAATGCAGAGTGGACAACAACAGCTCTCGATAGAGAGAGGTGGAAAGAGGGTAGGGAGGTCTTTGCCCTGCAGTGGGACAGTTTAGGCTGTAAATAATAATAATAAATAATTAGAAGCGAAGACTGGTTGTTTCTTTCATTTCTTATTCGACAGACCCGTCCGTAAAAGTTTATTAAAAAAATATAAACAGATAGGTACGTCCGTACGTCAAACAATGTTTGAAGCCTAAAAGTCTATTGAAAAATTCGTGAAAAATAATACATACATAAATAGTCTCACGCCTATAACCCCGAAGAGGTAGGCAGATGTGTATTTCTACACCCACTTTTCGCCAGATATACTTTAGTCACACGTAATAAGGGGCGAGCCTATTGCCGTACGTTGGCAATGTGCCCGACATTGCCAGACTCCGTGCTGCTACTGAGAATTTCGTGACAGAAAAACCCAATAACACTGCCCGACCCAGGAATCGAACCCGGGACCTCCCGATCCCACGCGAACATTTATGCCGCGAGACCAACGAGGCAGTCGTATAGGGTTTGATGTCAAGTTTTCCGTCTCTACGCAAAGATGGTATTTGCATCGTGTTATCCCTTAGTCGCCTCTCACGACTACCACCACGGGAAGATAGGGGGTGGTGACACTCGTATTCTATGCCGTCAACCACACGGCTTGAAAAATAATGTTTATCTTATAATACTTAAAATGGTTATTATTTTTGTCCTAATTTATTCAAATATTGCGATTATTTACAAAAAAAGCACAAAAAACTGCCAATCTCACGAGATTGGCTTCATAAACTCGTGAGATCTCGTTTGAGCCTAAATCTCGCGAGATTTGCATTCCCTAATTGGCGGTAACTGTAGTTCGCGCATGCCAAAATGTGCGGATGCCTGACACTGGGCTGTCCAAGCGATGCATGTACCCGCACGTAGCCGCGCCATTAGGTACAAGCTTTATTCTTAACAATATTGACAGTGTCAACGACATAATATGTTGACAGAGCGCCGCAGACAAAGTAATAGCGCTTGTAATAATTAGTAAAACCTAAACAGAATACGCCACAACTGTAAAATTAAATACCTATATATACTCAGCCTGGCCCAGTGAATGAATTTACGTGGAATTGGAGCTTTGAAAATACATATGATATGATGAGCAACGCTAAAACATTATTTCCCAAGGGTTGCCAGCTATCTGCATGCCAAATTATATTAAAAGTGGTTTTACTGTGAAAACGTAACAGCCACAGAGACAGTTTCACAATAATACTACTATGGAGATGTAAAACTATTCAAGAACATCTATAAGTAAGCAGCAAACAACTTCTGTAACTAAGTTTCGTAGAAACAGAGACATGTTGACCAATGAAAGGTCAGAGTTTTATATATTTTATATCGAATAAAAGCCAATAATGCGGTGAGATAAGGTTACCGGATTACCGGTTAAGGATATTAACACCACGAAGTCGTATAATGTTTCTGGGCGGTAAGACTTTATTAAACATCGCAATCACGACTAAAATACAGATGATATTTAGCGGAAATGTTGGACTCACCCATACAAGGAAAATGTATTATAAGCTATACATATAATCGTCGTTAATATGTACTTATAAAATTATTTGTCCTGACATATTTACATATAATCGCAGAGCCCAAAGTGAACCTAGAAACATGCAATTTGGACATCGGGTTCCATTTGTGATGGTGGCACACTAAGGAAGACACTAAAGGACTTTAATATTCTGCCCATACGGAGGGTTTAATTAGGGTTGAAAGGTATGGACGGGCGAAACCGCGAGACAGCTAGTTAATAGTTCTACTACTCAAACACGACATAATTTATTAATCAGTTGAGTGTACTGTGGCGTATGACCGGTACCTACCGAGTGTACATCATAATACCGTCCATACGCTCGGCCAATCAGAGAAAGCCATCGTCCGCGCTCGCAAAGCCTGACCAAATATGGTCATAAACGGACTCTCACCCTGATGGAGATCCCGGTATATAAAGGGGCCGACAGAGAGGCCGGCACCGCTACTCTAACGTCGCTTCTACTATATAACTAAGCGTACCTACTGACCCTACGTCGTATCTACGTGTATCCTGGTCCCAGCTACGGGTAAGCACTACATTTACTGCGTTAGCGTACTGCCCATCTCTCTACCTGCTAGCTGAGGCCGGCTGACGCCGCCTGCCTGACTCTATTGGTTGTGGCTCTCCTAATGCTGCTTTCCTTCAGGTTCCAGGTCCACCTTGGAAGCTCCGGGCTACGCTCCTAGACCGCTACACTTTCCTGCATCGCCTTCGGCTTCACCTCTGGCGAAGAGTCTGGCCTGCCCTGCTCATCGTACACACACCGCCGGCGTCTGCCAGCTGAGCAAACGTCAGCGAGGGCCTGCACCGCTACGCGCAGCCTTCGAGCAGCCTGCCTACACACTACCGGAGAGAACAGCGTGGGAGACTGCAGCCCTTAGTGTTCAGGCCAGTGTCGTGTTGTTGGTCGGTCATACTCGTGGCAAGGGAAGTGAGGCAATACTCAGCAAATAAACGCATAGAACCTTTTCTGCGTTTTAATACTACCAGAACCCGCTACAGTACCTAAAGCCCCTTCTTAACACTCTTTTAGGTCGCACTGTGATCCTTGAGTTAGTCCATAATAAAATATAAGAAGCAAAATTTTGCCCACCTCAGTGTCTGTATTATCGTGAAACTTGGCAATTAAAAACTTGGAAACCAATGATTCACAAACTTAATAAGATAGCAGGATAACCGATCGGGATAACCAGACCTAATAAAAAATGACTCCCTGTCATGCGAAATGGTTACTTTAGGTGTAATACTTAAGTTGTCAGGATAATAAATACATCAAAATTTTAGAATCATTGGCATTTTAGGTTCTTTATCATGTAAAATACTTCATTAGCATAATCAATAATAAATATTGTTATTATAATTATGAATAACACAGAAAAAAATGCAGATATAATGATACAGAAATAATTATAAATGTAAGGGACACAGGTTTTTAAAAAAACTACTTTATTGAGTCTTTCGCTAGGAATATTTAACTAAAATCTACATTTGTAGTAGGTAGGTAGGCGACATTACAAGAATCATTTTTATGGTTTGTTTACATTTTATTTTTTCGTATCTTGAACAGACTATAGTAGCAATTTAACCAATAGATCTCACGATATATTAGTTTTCATGAAAATTGTTACAACATTAAAATCGTTCCCCTAGTCAATTTTATGTATAAAATTATATATTGGTGCTCGACATAAATCACCAGCAATAAATCTACATTGATAGTCGACATTATGCCGCCCTTTTAAAAAAAGCTTTTAATTGATTGCGTTTCTATGGGTATATAAAGTCCACTAAAGTTCACTCTGCAGTACTAAGCCAGATGTTTTCTTGATTTTGGATTATTACAGATATACAAGATGCAATATGAACTTCGTAGGATACAGAAACGACATTTTAATAGAAGTTGTTTTACAGGTACAGAAAACGTGTCGATTAGATGTATTTAATTTAAACATAACATTTTTGTAATACGCTATATCTTATACAGCTGCATATTTCCATTACGTATTACGGGCTTTCGTAATGATATACATATGTTGGTTGCTAATTACGAAAGTAAAATACTTATAACTATGGAAATTTTTCATGATTATAAGTATTTTCCTGATCTCTACTCATACCTCATCATCATGAACCTAGCACTACTCTGGATGAGATACAAGACATTAATTTTGGACTCAGAGATCCGCATCAAGTAATAAATCTCTATCCAAGCCTTTTCGATTAAAATGTGGCCAAAGCCAAGAATATGTGCTTGGAATTCTTAATTAATTGCCTTAATTAAGCAGAACCAGACGGGAGCTTAAAATAGCTTACTCATAAATAAGAATAGGATCCCCCCTTGTACGCGCATTCGCTTCTAAATAAACTTTTCAAACGAGATTCTATTTTTGGCCCATAGACAAACATTTCTGTTTTCTGTTGTTGAACGATAGAGCAGATCAAAATTTAAGATACTTTCACAGGAATTAAGGACGACTACTTAAAGATGCTAAGATGGACATTTAAAAAGTAATAATGATGAGTACAGTCTACGTTATTCTTATGATATAATAAACATTTTCTCTTGTGCCTAGAGGGATACCGAGCAAAACAAAAAATATAATGACATTAAATTACTAATCTACCTTTTATTTTCAAAATGCAGACATTTTGACGATTCAACTACAATTAATTATAGCATCCTGAATGATTACCAAGTAAATAAATGTGTTTTTTTGCAAAACCAACGGCGAGTTTAAATAGCAATATTTTCTATACTTACCGTAGCTAGGTACTATCTATATATTAAAATAATTTGTGTTTTATAATACGAGTTGGCCAGCCCGTTCTACGCATCCGATTCGCATGTTTTTTTTTTTTAATGAAAGCTCTCGCTGCATAGATTTGTCATCAAGCATTAAAAATTACCTAACTTGCACATTCATCAAGTTATATGCAAAAACAGTTTTCTCCCATACATTTTTTACGTTTTCGTAGCCGTAGTCAATGATTTTCTGCTTCGATATATCTGGTTCTCATTGAGGTTGGCTTTTCGTTATAGGCCTAAAACACGCGCTGAAAAGAGCTCTTTCATTTGATGGTATGTTCATTTAAATTGGGTAAGTTTGAAGGAAGATAGGTGTGGACATTGAACTTATTTTTCAATATTTACCTATAAATTTCTTAAGATTCCATTGCTTTCTCTCTACATGGACGGTTCTAAATTCAAAAATATTTTTATGGTATCTAATAAGTTCCTTGCGGTAACTGCCAGGAAAATACGTTATGCCTCCTTAAGGTGACCTTGCCTTACTTTCATACGGGTGTGAGTAGGTAGTGGTGTGTAAAATTATACCCAATGTTCGTCAAATTATCGCTATAGTGAATTATCGCTGATGGCAAGTAATATTGCCCGAATGTTACCAGTTAACCCTTAATGTTGGGTGAACTGATCTCTGATGTTGAGGAATTTTCCTTACGTTTTATGTTAGGAAAATTTTTGTGTTTTTAAATTACGGACTTTCTTCGGGCATCCAATTTTTTTTTTATGTGGAACATATTACAGCGGTTCATAGTACTATTGTCACATAATTATATTATTACCGGTGGTAGTTGTGGTAGAAATTGTTGCTTTGGTAAGAATAGTAGTTTTGAGAGAAAAGGTAGGTACTTTTGACAGCTCCGGCGGTTTTGGTAGAAATGGTAGTTTAAAAAAATGGTAGATATGATAGTGTTAGTACGAATAGTAGTTTTGGTACAAATAGTAGTTTTGATAGGAATAGTATTTTCGGTAGGAATAGTAGTTTTGGTAGAAATGGTATTCTTGGCATATATGTATTGTAGTTTGGTAGCAAGGTTACTTACGATTGCTACCATAGCTACTATTCCTACCAACACTACAATTTCAACCAAAACTATAAACGTCATTATTACATTTCTAAATTATGATGGATTAATCACACCCATACACAAAACAAAATAAATCGTGCTTCTCACAGAAATATTTAGATGGATAACAAATAAAACCTATTTTCTTACTCATAAAAATAAGTTGTTTCTCTATATTTTTAATTTTGATAGAAAAATATTGATAGGTAAAGAAAAAAGTGAAGTTAGCGTAAGTTAGTTACTTAAGTTTCTGATTTAATAACGTATTTTTTGTGAGTAGTTGTGTTTTCAATTATAATGATGGTTCTTGGAAGGAAATTGAAAAATGCTCAGAGAAAGTTTGAACAAAGAATCTTGGTAAATGACGGCCCTGTTGGAGATTTGGTACCGGATCCTCCTACTGCTAAAAAAATACGGTCGGAAACGGGTTCAGATTTGATTAATTCTACCGTCAACAATTTTCAAGTGATTTCCATTCTTGGTGACGGTAATTGCTTATTCCGCGCAATTTCTTATTGTTTACATGGAAGTGAGAATAAACATTATGAAATTCGTTTGGCCACTCAGTGGCGTAGGAAAGGGGAGGTGGCGGGAGCGGTCCGCCCCGGGTGCCACCCATCCAAAAAAAGGGGTGACACCTCAAACTCAACTAAGAACAATGTACAAAAACATAGGCACTAGCTCAGCACTACGAGAGTTAGCACGGAATTTTTAGGTAGCTACGCCGCTGTGGCCAATGTTGAAAACATTGTCAATAAGTGGGATGTATATAGTAACTTCATTGTTGGTGACGAAGCATATGGCCAGACCATTACAAATGCAACAGATTACAAACTTGTGATGGGTGCCAATGGACAGTACGCAGGGCATGCTTAACTTCAGAGACTCTGACTGAATTGATACTCGGGATATCAATTCAGAGTTCACCTGGAAAACAGTAATACGATTACTGATTATGGTACTGGCGAAATTGTTCATAACTTGCTATTTTCTGGGCACCTGGACGAAGAACATTACAGTGTCCTAATGGAAAGAATGGTAGGGCAGCACAATCATATTGAAGAACTTTCTTTCGTCAATGTTCAGTTATACATATTATAAATATCCCTATTGCGCGGCAAACCATTCAGTAATCCTAAGGTCGAAATTTCACGATACCTAAGGTGCAACGCAAAGCCAATGTTGTGAGAAAATAAGTTTTGTGATATATACATTTTTGGTAAGAATATAATGTTTTTTACTTATTGGATAAGGCTACAATGTACTCATCATACCTATATGTAGGTAAGAGCTTTTTTATAATATTAATATATGCTGTGGAGCAGCACGGGTCCTCTAGTTATACATATATTCTGTGACTATACCATAGAAACAGAAATTGCTCTATTAACTGCAGATTCATTTATTATACTGATACGCATTTTATCTGGGAAGCTTATGAGGTGCTAATATAGGCGTAGACATATCGTGTGGCCAACGAGGCGGTATACGTATTTAACATTACTGACTTCGATGTAACTGGTTATATAATAGCTATATTATACCACTCATCACGAAATCTTAAGATAAAGATTACATTTAAGGTTTATTTCAAAACTCTTTTTTTGTGTTCAGGACATTACCAGTCTGATGCTAAAACAAGTTTTCGGTGCACATAACACACTCTTAGAATAGAAGGGCGACTTATACGCCCGTCTAGACATTTCAGGGGCTACTGAACTTCATAGCAGAGAGATGATGGATTCTCTCTTTTTGGATGAAAAATTTCTACAACATTTTCTAAGGTACGCTAGAGACAATTTATACCAATATGAATATAAGGCAAGCGTAGGCGTCCGGCAGGTACAAATAATAAGGAAATCTAGGAGTTAATTCATGAACATCCGTTTGGATAGTTATCTATTTACTTGCGCAATCCCAGTTTGCACAGTAAAGCATTTGCACATTGGCGGTAACTGTAGTTCGCGCAAGCCAAATTGTGCGGAAGCCTGACATTGCGCTGACCAAACGATATGCGTACCCGAACGTAGCCGCGCCATTAGGAACAAGCTTGATTCTTGACAATATTGACAGTGTCAACGACAATATTGACTGAGCGCAGAATTTGGAAGCAATAGCGCTTGTATTAATTAGTAAAACCTAAACAGAATACGCCACAACTGTAAAATTAAATATATACCCAGCCTGTCCCTGTAAATGAATTTACGTGGAATTGGAGCTTTGATAAATACATATGATATGATGAGCAATGCTAAAACATTATTTCCCAAGGGTTGCCAGTTATCTGCATGCCAAATTATATTAAAAGTGGCTTTACTGTGAAAACGTAATAGCCACAGAGGCAGTTTCGCAATGATATTACTATGGATATGTAAAACTATCCAAGAACATCTTATAAGTAAGCAGCAAATAACTTCTGTAACTAAGTTTCGTAGAAATAGAGACATGTTAACCAATGAAAGGTCAGAGTTTTATATATTTTATATCGAATAAAAGCCAATAATGCGGTGAGATAAGGTTACCGGATTACCGGTTAAGGATATTAACACCACGAAGTCGTATAATGTTTCTGGGCGGTAAGACTTTATTAAACATCGTAATCACGACTAAAATACAGATGATATTTCGCGGAAATGTTGGACTCATCCATACTAGGAAAATGTATAAGCTATACATATAATCGTCGTAAACACTTATAAAATAATTTGTCCTGACTTACATATAAGCACAATGCCCAAACTGAACCTAGAAACATGCAATTTGGACAGCGGGTTCCTTTTGTGATGGAGGCACACTAAGGAAGACACTAAAGGACTTTAATATTCTGCCCATACGGGGGGTTTAATTAGGGTTGAAAGGTATGGACGGGCGAAACCGCGAGACAGCTAGTTTAGTCAAACACGAAATTATTTATTAATCTTTAACACACTCTTTTAGGTCGAGCTGTGATCCTTGACTTAGTTTATAACAATATATAAGAAGCAAAATTTTGCCCACCTCAGTGTCTGTATTATCGTGAAACTTGGCAATTATATGAGATTGATACCACTGAGTTGGCATGATAATGGAACTCTTACCTTAGGAGACGAAATTCTGGAGTGGCAGCAAAAACGGATGAGGGTCTTTTGTCTAAATTATTTAATCATTTGTATTGTATAGTATCACTGTAAAAGCATTCCTAGTTAGAGAGCTACCGAGATTTTAAATACGTGTACATATTCACGTAAGTTTTTGTAAGTAGGCCACCCAAAGTTATTGGCATTGATCGCTGGTCAGAGTAATATCACATCTACTATTTGGCAGTTTGTTTAGGTTCCACATAACGAGTAAGCTTATTGCGCTCTATTGGGCATAGTTCCATATACCTCACTACTTATTACAGCGAATTTGTTTGGAGTTCACTCTAGACTTAGTCACTAGTTAAGCTGAAAAGCAAATTATGCATAATTTGCTCTTTACTATTTCTGGGAAGGTATTTTAATATGTATTTTTACGTGATATGTTTTTTAAAGACGTCATAGTAATATGTTCTTTTTGGTATGATAGTTAGGCGAGAATGCTCGCTTATGTTTGGTATGTCATCTCAGCCGGGTCAATCCAGCTGCCGAAGTAAATATACTCAATATCAGATCACTGTTGCACAATAAATATAGCTTTTTGTGCCCGATTATATTGAATTCAACAATCTTTAATACTAGATACATTGTAGGAGTCTTATAGTTTAATAGCGAAGCCGGCATGCCATTCTTTATTGCATCCTCTGTACTTATACTTTACATCATCATCAGCCTCTAACAGTCCACTGCTGGACTAGGCCTCTCCTTTGAAAGGAGGAATTGGCCTACTATACCACGCTGGCCAAACGGGTTGGTATAGGGTTGTTATCAAGTTTTCCTTCTCTTACAGTCCTGTTTTCTGCATTGTATGTTCCCTCTGTCGGCTCTACGACACCCATGGGATGACATGGGGTGGTGACAATTCGTATTCTTAATCCGTCACCACACGGACAATACTTTACAGTATATGCTTATTTACCACACTGATGCAATAAAAATCCTAGTTATCACAATATGCTATTCACACATAATACCCGTCTATAATCTAGGCAACTATTCTCAAATAGCATGTGCCTCATTTTGTTACTAAAACGGAATCCCAAAATTGATTGCTCTTAACACGTTATTCTACTTAATTAAGGTTAATATAGGGGGCATTCGCGGTTTGCTGTTAATAGAAAGTGTGTACAAATAGATAATAAATGTATAATTTATGCAGTAATTATTGTTAATGAGCATCATTTACTAGTTTCAAAAACAGACCTACTTAAGCGTTTACCACATCGCAACACTATCACTATGCAAGCAGTGTTTTCCCAATATATGTATTAATCGACACATTTATTAACTCATTGTTACTCACTACAGAAATATGTATAACGCATGGGTATCTACATATGTATCACAAAAACGCATTATGGGTTGCAATTTGTTATATAGAATGCCAAAGCATTTTCATTTTTTGCAATAATAACGATCATATTATTATAAATGCGTTTTCAAATCATATTTTGCCTTTTAAGCGTTCAGTTGCTATATTAGCAACGCGGAGTAGCAGAATGCACTCAAGATATTAGGACCCTGAGGCTCCAAGGCGAGAGAGATGGCAACGGGGACAGCGTTAGGATGATGAGATCCTATACTAGGAACAAATCGGTTGAAGGATGACAATAAAAGACCAGGAATCCTCACTAATTCCTCAGGCACACTGATGAGTCAATGTCTATAAGAACGAAAAGAGACAATTGGCAATTGAGGTCAAATATGACTAGCATAAACACTGTCCCATCCGTACAGTCATACCACATAAATATAATAAGCTTTTTAACCACAAAATATGTATACAATTACAATGCAGTACTGTATTACATTTATTGTAATATCCTGTTTATTGTTCATGTGTTCGCGTATAGAGTAGACGAGCAAATTATAATATATCGTCTGACTCTAAAAAGCTGATGACATGTAGCGGCTAAAGAAGTTTGATTATACATCCTAATAATAGTCGAGGCAGAAAATAGCCCAGCTAATCCCTCGATATAAAAATATGTAATGCTTGAATTACTTTTTATGTAATCCACATGCTTGTAAATTCGTTCGGGTCAGGCATGTTCTGGTGCAAGGAAAACCAGCTATTTTGTGGGGCGTATCATATCATAGCTAATATCGACTCGTTTTATCGATCGAGTGATTATTGTCAATAAAAAAACCGCGTTTATTAATGTAGAACAAGCCTATATTTTGTTGGTTATGTTTCTTTTGTGTAAAGGTGCAAAAAATTAAGAGGCGAGTCTAATGAAAGCAATAAACCTCCGAAGTAGGATTTACAAGACGAGGAACGCTATTCCTGCGTTTTTAATTATGGAAGGTAAGATTCATCTGTTGGTAGCATGTTGGTAGATAGCGAATAATTCCTGATTAGATATGCTGCAGGAGCATGGGCATCCAACTGCCGGCAGCAGACACAACGATTTTGGCCCTATCCCTACTTAGTTTGCTTTATTTAGGCTTGGCGACAAAGCATATTTACCTTTCTGTCATGAAAAATTGTTAAGTCAGTCACATGCCATTATTTTATTTCTACAGGCAAACTAAATCTTTAAACATTTTGCTAATGTAGTTATTTTTTAATAATGGGTTAAATTATTTTTATGATTAGGTAAAAAATCAAAAGCAGAGTTGATTCGAAACTAGGCTAAATCTGTACCTTGGCTATGAACTATTCACACATGAGGATCTTAACAATGAATTTGTGTTAACCTACAGCTACAAACTAAAAATGTAATAAACACGATAACGATGTCATTATTTTGTCGAGATTTTTGGCAATTCAGACATTTAAGTAAATTATTCTTTCTAACATACGCAGAGCACGGAAGAACTTTCATTTAATAACGATTATTATCTGCGAAGCTTAAGGTTTTAATTATTACAATTTAGTAATTTAGCCATATTATCTAGATAGACCAACAAAATAGCGCAACAAACTCACGTGAGAAGTGAAGAGGTGATATGAAATTAAATAAGCTAACAGGATGCGGGCATTACTGGGGCCGCAATGTTGGCCCACATAACTTGTCCACCAAGTGGCTTTAGTCGAGTTTGTAAGCCGAATTTTACAGCCTATATTGTGAAGCTAAAAATAAACTATTAAGCTACTCGAATAGTAATAAAATTACATGAGATATTAGTACATTGCGTAAAGATCCTCTATTCTGGTAGGCGATTTGTAAAATTCATTCTATAAACTGCAACAGTATTTTCCGTCTGCTGTCTGCGTATGGGTGAACATGAATAAATTTAAATTAGGCATGGCGATTTTTGTGGTCATGATTTCCAAATAATGACAAATGACAGGCAGAAAAACAAAACAATTGAATAACAAACAATGTCCGGTCGGATGACAGATTCTCATTTCTGATTAAGCTTTTCAGGGGCCTCCGAGTTTTGGATAATTACGTACAAAACATCTACCTACACAATTAAAAAAATCCAACTCCTACGAAGTGACTGTTGACGTCACAGGGAATTTTTTGCGCGAAGACTTAAATTGGTTTCGTAACGTCAGCTAGAATATATGGCAGTTTTGACCGACATAAAATCTAATCTTTTAACTCTGGTCTATGAATAACTATAGCCAACAGTATTAATGGTGATATTGCACAACTGATCGATGACTTTTTCAGCACCAAAATTTGATGGTTCAGCGCCATGCTAAATGTTCTGAAAGACCTGGATCGCCACAGTACGCGTAAAACATTTTGAATGCATTGGTTACAGAAATTGCACTAAGGTAAAAGCACTAATGCTTGACACATTTAGGACAAATCAAACTTCATTCTCAAATATAAAATGTTTTTACCAAAAATATTACAGTTACAAATATTTTTACCATTAGAGCAACATTCAGAGATTGACATTTTTATAAAAAATATTTTAAAGCTGTTGTATTTTCAACAAGATTCTCAATTTTCTTAGGTTTGTCGTAAACACTAATAGATGACAGCATCGAAAATTAAATCCACCAATAATTGACATCAATTGGCACTAATAGTAGACATGACTTTACCCATATTGATGCAAGAGACTTTGTCAAAATTGTCACATGGATCTGGCACTATCAGGGGATCTGCACTGATATATAGATACTAATAGTTGACATATATTATACCCTAATAGTTGACACTAAATACTAATATTTGACATCTAGTATACCCTAATAGTTGACACTGTCTACTTTTAGTAAAAGTAGATTAAAATAAATGAAACTAAGACAGGAACTTTATTTCTACAACAGAAGGCTAAATTTGCATTAAAATAAGCTAAAAAATTCAGTTTGATGTAACCCTAGTAGATGACACATGTGTCATCTTTTAGGTTTTGGCTCATTTCGGGTACTAATGGTTGACACCACTTAAAAATTATACAAAAACAAGCCAAAATAACAAGGAAATGGTCCTAATAAATCAAGAATTTCATAAATACTCAATATTGCATCTAACAATAGCCCATAATCATAAATATAAGAAAAAATGATACCTGTTAAAAGTCAGTTGCCTTACGAAAAACGCTAAGAATTACGCGCAACATGCCAGGCTACTCACATTGTTTATTGTAAACTAATGTAATTTTGAAATTGTCTTCTGAATGTGTACACAAGCTTTTGAACATGTATAATAAATAGCACTAGGTGTCTTTAACATCAGTAAGAATGTAATTTAACATTTAGTTTTCTTATTAGAAAAGTTTTTTTGTGAAAATGTCAACCATTAGTTCAGTGTCAAGCATTAGTGCTTTTACCTTAATATAGGTACAACTCTAGAATGGTAATGATGATGTAACTCAAACATTGACATGGTATTTTATTATTTTCGATTCCTTTTTTCTATGTTTTTATTGACTGAATTGGCATAATATATTTGTAGTTTAGTTCGGCTACACAAAAAAATTAAGTTAATCATTTATTCGGGTACCGTGACCAAAGCAAAAGGGAAATATACTGTCTTAGACGTGAGATCAAATAAACGAACTCGGATCAAGTATAAATGATTTGTGAAAGAAATATGTTATTCATCTTTTGCCATCTATTGGGGTCTCTAAGATAGCTAAGCTTTCAGTCCTGGTAGTTATTAAGATCTTTAGCAGTACAAGGGTCCTTGAACATACTGGCACTCGTCTTAACCATGGAATGTCGCTATACTTTTGGGTTGCAGAGGTCAGATGCTAGCCAATCTGTAGAATGCTAATATTCTGTCAAATCTGGTTAGACTAGTAAGTGGACCATGGGCCCCAAGGTGAAAGTATTGGATGCAACCAGAAAAACCATAGGTCGATGATGATGTACTGATATTTTAAAAAAATGGCTAGCGAAAACAGTCCAAGCGCGTACACATGCAGTAAACACCTAGTTAGTTACAAACTCGACCACAAAACAAACATACTTATATTTGTAACAGGTGTGTTTGTTTGAATATTCAAATGAAAACAAACGAGTTTTCTCTCATAAGTGTTTAAGGTCGCTAACCTTTTACTGACCTGACCCATTTCCCTTTTATTGATTAACAATTTGAGCATACATATGGATAAAGAGGCCTACCTAACTAAAAATAACTACGTCGGTTGGACCGATATTTGCTTCGTTGGGTTGGGTTCAAAGAGTCTATGATAATTAGGATAATAAAGATAAAAATACCTTTATTAGGCTTAGGGTATACTAGGTATTTCGGACATCGTGCCTCATATTTATATTGGGAAGTCATTGTTTAGGCGGCGTCGGATTGCATAATTCACGAGTACAGGAGCCCTATGGTTGCATAAAGGTCATGTTAATTCTTACGAGTATAATGTACAATTATAAAACGAAGGCCTTGAAATTTAATACACACTACCAGCAAGTAAATGCAGGCATACCTACTCACTGTAAAAACAATCAATTTTTAAATGTGTAATGATGTTGGTTAAAAGAAGTAGTTATTCTTTATCCTTTGAAAAATCTATTAGCAATGTTCTTTAATGAGCTAGATTGCACCTTGTTAAAATAATTGCAGTAGGAGATAGAGCATTACTATGCTGAAATATTCTGCCAAGCTTGTTTAGTTTGTTCCTCTACTTAGCATTTTAGACACTGATTAGGTATATTGAGTTTTCAAAATGTCTATGGGATGCAGTTTCAAGTATAAATAATATACCCACATGTCAGACATAGAATAGAGCTCAAGAAGGTAAACAATAGCGATATCTATCAGTGGTGAATCATTAATCATAGAACCTGTTTCAATTGTATCATTACTTTTTAGTGTAGATTTACTGAGGCAGTAATAGCCTAGTGGTGATACCAACTGACTGCCATGCGGAGGGTATCTGGTTCACACCACTAACTTTGAAATGATGTGCATATTAAATGGTAAATTATCTCCGGCCCAATATCTCGGAGAGCTTGTTAAGCCGTTGGTCCCCACTGTCAGGAAGGTCTTTGACAGTACCCTTGAGGCCTTGAATATACTGATGCCAGCATCACACCAGTCTAAGCTAGTAATTGCGGGGTTCAGTAGGCATTTGCTTTGTGAAAAAGCTAATATTCTGTCAAATCTGGTACCTAAGACTATACAGCAGACACATGCTGCACAAGGCAGCTAGGTCTTCAATGTACGCAAAATACACGCGAGATGGAAATTGATGAAACTAGGGAAAGTAATAATTAGGTATAGTGTTACACCATTCTTGGACAAAGCACTGTCCTAAAAATAGTAACAAACAATGAAGATGTGAAAGTAAAATATTGTTATCACTACAAAACATACTATCTACACAGTCATATACTTTGGGTCAACTGTCATTTAATATAAGGGTCAGTTTAAATTGTCATGAATATGTACATTGAAAAATCTAAATCAAGATTTATTTATTGGCACACGGAAATACATATTAAATAATATCCAGTGCAAACCTGCCCTGTTATTTTCCATATTAGTTGCCTCAGATAAATAAAAGATAATCCCTACTATAAGACTGCAGCATTTTTTTCCATGTTGATCAAAGTTTACATATGAATCATCGGCAAGGAAAAACCTGCTTCATTAGTTTAGTAAAAGTGCTCATCAAATGCAAATCACAGGAAGTGAAAATATTATTAGATTCTTTTGCTAGGAAAATTACAACAATATTTAGTCTGGCAAGATATTATGTAGATAAGTGGACCCACCATGCATTTCACAGATTAATAGTCATTCCTAGCTATTATAGGCAAACAGAAACCGCTGCAGATACTGTACTTGCAGCTGTTGTCAAGGTTCATCAAAATAACATGTTATTAAGCAGTGAGGCACGGCAATGACTTGAAAATTTTGTCAAGAACATACTTAACTATTAAACTGAAATAATATACAACTGCACAATACAGTTAGCAAACCACATCCAAGATAGATTTATGAAACAACCAATCCATTATTGTTGGTTAGCTTTGAGCTATCCAATTAACACTTTAACCGCCGCATTGGTCACTGGTGACCTACGGTAGCGGAGGATTGGCTGTCAATAATTTTTGCTTGGCAGTAAAAGTGTTAACTAATATATTTTTGTGTTAAACAATTAAAATGTACATTGTCATTCAATGTGTAATGACCAGTAATGAGGACAGTGTTATCACAGTCGGACTTTCACAACAAGGATTCGTTTGTTGCCAAGTTTTGCCACAGCGGCTGATTTAATCAGTTACGGTTACACCATAAGACATAGTACAATTATGATTAACTTTGACATAAGGCTAATTATTATGGAATGCAACATAGGTTAAGTATAAGAAGATAATACAAAGTAGTGAAAAGGTAGTGTTATTGCAAACTCTTGTTGTTTATTTGTCTGTTCCAATATTTGCAAACACTAGACCTGGTGGAGGCTTCATACATTAAAATATATCCTTTTCTGAGAGTTATGAATGATGATTCATAAAAATATCAACATAGTAGCAGCACCTTAATTTAGGTAGTTGCACATTTTCAGAAGTAAATCACAATTATTACTTAAAGAGGTTAATAAATAAGACATAAGGGTCATTCCATGTAACGGGTGTAACAGGTCGTACACTTTCAACTAGTGATTTAATAATGTTTTTATGGAAAACATATTTATTTTATAAATTAAATAAAAGCCTTTTAGTCTATATTTTCGTAATATTAATTTTAATTTCCTAAAAGTTTCATAGATATCGAGAAAATCTGCCTTAAGTACCGTAACGGGCGTAACTTGATTTTGCCGCTCATTTTCGGATAGTGTGACGTTTGTGCGAAACTCTGCGAATTGCCCTTGTTTTATGAATAAAAATTTAAGTAAAGCTGGAGTCAAATTAACAACCCACCATCTGCAACATTTATTAAAGAAAAGCAGGCGATAATTTAAAATTTACGTAAATGTTTGTGCGTAACGGGCGTAACAGGCTTTTGTAACGGGCGTAACGTGTACGAATGAGACACAAAATTACATAGGAAATCCTTATTTTTTAAATTTTTTGAAACACAAAACAAACTTAATGATGTAATAAAACTTCAGTAATGTAATAAAATGTTAAATTTAATGGTTTACTTTTCAAAAATATCAATAGTATATTCGAAATTGTAGTATGTGCGGTTACCCTTATCTTTTAGCGTACGATCTGGTACAATTCGAATAATATTTTGATTATTCGAATTTTACCAGATCCTACGCTAAAAGATAAGGGTATCCGCTGCATTCTCTTCCTTGATTTTTCATTTGATATTAATTTAGAGCTCGTATTCATCTTCATAGCCTCTCCCCCTCTCTTTTTGCAGGTGCTCGGCAAGCTTTGCTGGGTCATTTTTCATTCTTTTTCGATAGTTTTTCATTCTTACTTTTGATGAAGGCATCTTTTTGTGAACCTTAAATACCTATAATAAAATATAAGCCCTTATGTTGAGCACCCAACATGCAAACAAAGTTAAACAATTGCAACTAAAGCTTATATTTGTCATAAACAGTTTTAAATTGAAAATAAAACAAAGTTATAAAATAAAACCGGGTTTACTAACATCAGCTAACATTATTACTTTAAAAGAAGACCTAATTAGTCCTTAATATCACTTGAAACCTAATGTTTTGCACCCGCAAAGCCTCACCAAAACAGCGTTACACCCGTTACGTAACGGGCGTAACGCAATTTAATTATAGTGAAATAAATATAATTTAAAAAGATCAGTATAAAATCAAGACATTGGCCATTTGTTTGCAAACAAAACCTTACTTTTCTAAAGCCATGAAATCGTAAGTGCAACAAGTAAGCCACAGATTAAACTTTTCCCTTATTTTCGTAACGGGTGTAACATGCTATGTTACCAGTTAAAAACATTATAAACAAAAGAAAACTTACCGCTTTAAAGAAAACTTTACTTTTACCAAGCAGTTCATGTATCTCCACGCAAAATAGCGCCAAGTAAGCTTGTCAATTAATGTCATATTTAGAGTTACAGTGTTGCTAATTTTGGCTCCAAAATATCTATTACCGCGCGAATATTTTCTCATACTTTGACACGAGAAAAAAAATGGTAATAAAGTAAATTTTGTAAAAATTTTCATTTACTTCGTATGATTTAATATAATTGTGGTTACTTAGGCAGATACTTATGTAAAAATAGTAAACTTTAATAAATTTGGAGTGGTAGCGTTTGACATGGAATGACCCATAATAGAAAAGTATAGCGCATGTTCAATATAAAAAGTAACAAATTGTTTCTTCGTAGATATTGCCTAGCCACTAAAAAGAAATCATAATGAAAGGTTAAGAGGAAGAACTAATTATGGTTTATCAAACTGTCAGTAATGCACTGGTTTTTACATGTGAAAGTAAAAGGAAGATTGGAAGTGGTTTCAGAAATTCCATTATAATGACATAAAACTAGTTTTAGCTTGTACACTTGGTCAGAATATTATGTTGCCAGTTTTACTGTGATAATTTATAACAAACATCCTTATGATAATGACAGTTAACTGAAATACTTATGTGGTAGGTATATGAACCAAACACCATTTTATCAGCCAACAATATGTTGCTGTGCTTTTATAAATTTACTCTATATTACCTACTTGTTTTCTCGTTTTATTTGACCCTGTATATGAGTACTCTACCCATTACCTCAGTAACGATAAAGCCGTGACATTGAATAAGAAGCTGACATAAAGAAAATAAGTGTGATTTTAGCTTAAACAATAACCTTTCTATGTCATGTTCACAGTCTATTAACAGTGTAAGTGGTTGTGATAATGCAAGCATTCCAGCATTGCTTTCACTTTGCATTCTGATGAAACATGTCTCCTTCATGCTAACACAATTTTGTTACAATATGCTCAACACAGTCATATAAAAGGTGTTAATGAAGTCTAATTTATGCAAATAAGATGTTTAATGCTTATAATTTGAGTGATAATTGAGAAAACTCATTGATATTGTTATTTTGACTATGTAAACATCATACAGTTACAGGGAGTTTGAATTGTAATATCAATAGCTAAGTACTTATGCCTAATTATTTGATAACACGATGTCAATAAGATATGTGATAACCACAGTGAATCGAAAGATATAATGTTAAACGGATTAGCTACAGGAAAAATAAACCAGTATGTAACTATTTATGAGATAGACACTCAATTGAATGTTGACTGGTAACTATACATGATGAGGAAATTCATGTTTTTATCGTAAATATGTATTGCATTGCCTATTTATGACTATTGTTATATATAACTAACTGATACATAATGTCTATAAGATGTATGACTGGTTAATGCACGAAAAGGAAAAGAAATCGCGCAGGAACCGCTCACTATTGAAATGATTGCATAAAAAACAGATATGATTACTCACGGTTCGGCCTCTATAGATTGCAGGCGGGCGACATAATTCGATGGAATGTAGCCTTCTTGTTTGGTCTTCTTGCTTCTAGCTAGCCACCAGTCACCTTGCGTATCATTTAGGATTTCTAAGTGTTCTCCTTTTCTAAAACTAAGGTCCTCATCAGTTCGGGCATCGTAATCGTAAAGAGCTACGAATATTCGGGTGGGAGGGACCTCGCTTGTATCTGTACTTTGATTTACCGTAGCTCTAATTGGATCTTGAGGGGGTGTTGGCGTTGGTGATTGAAACTGCCTAGTGTCTTCTTCATGTGGGTTTGCCCTTTCATTCTTACTTTTAGAATCCTTTTCCCCTGTACTACTAAAGCAGTTCCCCATTTTCTCTTTACAAGGTGAGACTGGTATCACACGTTTTATGTCAAATCACACACTTATATAAACGCAAACTATTGTCTAGAGTTTTTATACCTATAAACATTTTATTTTGTCACATTAGAGTCAGAAATTCGAAACTATTAATATATTTTTAACGTAAACAAAGAACATTAAAACTCCGATCGGACATCACTACAGACGGCCATTTTGATGCTCCATAGATAATATAAAATTAACACAGATAATATATTAATCGAGGCGGTCAGAAATTTGATTGATAAGTTGAATTATATTGATAATTGTTGGCAAATTAGTGCATCTAAGTGATGAAAAATACTTTCCGATAATTATATGTGGCCTTGCTATACAATATTTTGAAAATTATGTAATTTTATTGTTATTGCTGTGGTGCAACCTAGTATTTCATATTGCAACTATTACTGACATTTGGTAGCATCGCCATCTAGTGAAGATTGTATTAATTTATAAAGCAAAAATAACGTGAACGTATCTCTTTGTAGTACATAGATGGCGCTGTAAACAATTAGTATTAATTTATTTTATTTATAGTCTCACGCCTGTATCTCCGAAGGGGTGGGGCAGAGGTGTAAATATTACACTCACATTTCGCCATGAATTTTTAGGTCCCAGGTAATAGGGGGCGAGCCTATTGCCGTTACCGGGCACATCACCAGATTCCGGGCTGCTACTGAGTATTCGGAAAAAACCAGTAACACGTCGTATTAATAATTAAAAAAATATCATTTCGACTGTAAAAAATACGTATTTATTTTATTTAATTATGAATTAAAAAAGATAGCATTTCGGAGACATGTTATGTTGTTGCAGCCGTCACGTGCTGAACCGTGTTCTAAGATTCCGTTCCTTTGATAGAGCAATCGACGAACTGACAACTCTACAAAAATTTTAGTCATAAATATTTTTACGTCTTTCACGTTTACATGCCAGCGCTCTTCATATGGAACCCCTGACACAGACAGAGGCACAGATCATTACTAATGGGAGAAGTATGTACACTGTTATGTTCCGTATGTTTGATTTATCCAGGGACGTGTAAGTATATCTATTTGTGGCATTGTACTTTACAAAGATCTTAGCCCACATAAACGACTCGCCTCACACCCACCAAACCAAAAGAATATCATTCAAATATGGCCTTTAATGATTGCTCTTTAGGTATTCTTTACATTGGCACATAAATTAGCATAATTAAGTAGCATTATTAGTCAGTCGCCTCGGTTACAGTGCGCTGTCGCCGCGCGGTTGATGTTGCCCGCGTTTCCTACAAGAAAGCGGTCGCCGCGGCGACAGCTGGGCCAGTGCTAGCTGTCGCCGCCGCGGCGACTGCTGGGTGCCCGCTAGCTATCGCCGTGGTGACTGCTGGGTACCCGCTAGCTGTCGCCGTGGCGACTGCTGGGTGCCCGCTAGCTGTCGCCGTGGCGACTGCTGGGTAGGAGTGTGATAAACGGCTTAATTTCAACAACGCTTACAACGTTGTACTTATATTGAAAAGCGCGCTTTTGAAAAAGCTTTTCACTTAAAACGCTTTTTGCAATTCGCTGTGAAACGGACATGCTGCCGCTTCCCGCTTGTGAACTAAATTAATTTAATATATAAAAAAATTAAACTATTGACAGTCACAGGTTTAATTTTCACACGTAAAAGTGCCAATTTATATTATTTACGTACGTATGCACTTACGTAATGGTCGCGAAAAGCATACTAACAATACAATGAAGAAAAAACAAATCGTTTAAACGAAAGTTTATGCAACTAAAAACAAAATACTTTTTAGTTTAAATATTATTACGTAAACAAACAACTCGTAATTTAGTAGCTTAACCCTAATGTTGACGTGTTTGTTTGTATATTAGTCTCTATGTTCACATGCATTGAGTTCATTTTCAATATTACTTTAAAAAAGCAGTGAGCAGTGCGGCCAACCTACCGTTCGCGAATCGTTGTCGTTCAACGCGCCAGCCGCTAGCAGCGTCCAGCGGCAGCGTTACAGTTTGTGATGTTGCTTTCCGTTTAAACGAAATCGGCGTGTACTTATAAACGAACGCTTATGCTTATGTTGATAAGTAGATTGTGTTTACAGCTTTTCGTTTAAACGCCCACTACTACTGCTGGGTGCCCGCTAGCTGTCGCCACGTGGACTGCGAGCAGTCGCCTCGTGTTGGGTAGGAGCGGTGTTGGAGTAGAGTCGTGTACTAAGACCTTAACAGGTTGCGTTTTTTTGTTTGAACATTGACGTGTTTGAGATGGGTTATTCTCTTACCGCCCCGATTCCTGAGGCACCCGTTCCGTAGAGACCCGAAAACGATATATTTGATAACATTTATCTGGTTTATTTTTTCTATTATTTTCTACTTGTACCGTCGACATAAAAATTGCATAAAAGCATGGGTTTGAAATACATAAGAAGAAAGTATTTCTATGGTTCTTAGCTACAATAAGCTCTTGCTGAAGTACCTATTATCTGGCCCAAGGCAAGATTATGGTCATAGCGAAAATTAAAAACAAATTATGCGCCGATATTGCATTAGGCACTCGGCGCCTGGACCGGCCCTTGCCACAGTTTATGAAGTTTTGTGTCTACTGTGTTTCGGGTTAGTAAACATTTTTTTGTAGGTACTAGGTATGTTATGGTATTCGAAATAAAATGAAGTTTGTGAAGTTATCAACATAGCTCAAAGAATTGGCAAGCTGAAGTGGCGGTGGGCTGGACACAGCCGTCGTAGAACCGACATCAGTTGCAGGCAGTAGTCGTATTCTAGAGTGGAGATCCCGTCTTGGCCAATATGGTGTAAGGCGTCTTCCACTCAGGTCAAGTGACCATATACTCAAAGAGGTTGGCTGTCGCTGGCTGTCTTGCACGAAGAGGCGAAAATCGAGCTCAGGGCGTGTCATTGGAGAGGCCTATATCATGATCTGTGCCTTTATTCAGCAGTGGACTGCTACAGGCTGATGATGATGACGATAATGATATGTTGTGGAATAAGCAGCAGGCAAACGTCGAGTCTCGTTTAACTTTACACTCAGTCTCAGTCAACTAGCTGTAAGTTTATTGGGTAGGTACCTACCCTTAAAAAAATTGCGTAAGTCATAGTCGACAATCTCGATAGAGTCTTGTTTTACTAAGTAAGTAATTAGGTATTAACGAAACGTAACATCGCGAGATCGCAATCTCGACTTTGGCTGGAAAAAATTTTTGCTGTTTATAGTTTGTCAATTTTGTGAAGAATTGGGAGCAGGAGTGTCATA